>JARQOC010000004.1:180116519-180128457 GCA_033576535.1 Allobates femoralis | reverse complement strand
AAATAAGACATACTGCAAACAATTTTTAAAATCTTTTTCACTAAAGTTTAATGTGTCAGTACATTGTGCTCACCAGAAGATAAATGAACAAAGATAACTTGGTATAATAAGAGCCTAATGTTACCTTATCAGCAAAATGCTTAATAATAAATGCTACGTTGGACAGACGTGGCTTCTCAAACAACGAACAAGTTTTCAGCTGAGTGTTATACAATTTCTGGGCCCAAGTATTGTCTGTTCCCTTGGGCATCTGCAAAAAAAATTATAATATTAAAATAATCTTAATAGTAAATACATTCACCATTGCAATATCAACCATGCATAATAAGCTGACTGTCCTACCTTACATTCTTCATCGAGCAGGTCCAGGATACCCATTTTGGCCTCTATTAGATTAATGCAGGGCTGGTTGTCATAAAAATCAATCAGGGTCCATGGGATTTGTTCCTTCATGTATTCTTCTTGTTCTAACTTGAACACGTGCTGTAAACAGGACACAACAATGAATGTTAGACGATAAGGATGCAAAACATACAGGTCTGGAGCTGAATTCATTAACCCAGAGAATAACAACCACTCGTGTGGATTTGGTGCTCTCCTATTCTTCAAAGAGACAGTTTTCCTCTGCAGCATCCCAGGAGAGCCGGGAATCGGATGATGATCGAATCCAGCGATCTGGCTAGTATCCCAGCTTCACTTACAAGGTGCATTGCAACAATCTTGCAAGCACGTCCTCCTTGCCCAGGTAACTGGCCATCTCTGAGCAATGGCAGATGTGGCTGATAATCTAGCCAGTGAACCGTACACTATCATATTAAATAGCACATAGTTCTTAAAAGCAGAGATTAATTTTAATAAGAGGTAAGTAGGTAATTTGCAAAGCTGCAGGTTTTCACAAACACCTAGACATTTTACCTATTCAATAAGCTGAGACAACACATTTTAAAGGGAAAGTCCACCAACACAATGTTTTTAAAGTGTATCTCTGTATACACTAATATGAAAAAGTCCCATTGCTTTGTGTGTACAGTACCATGCAGGCGAGCTACAAACACGCTGTGTAGTTGCTTTGATGCTGCAGTCATATGGATTTCTATCAATTCCGCAATTCTTAATAAATTACAATTAGCAGGTTAGAAACAGGCAAGGACCTGATCAAAGACCTCTGCTGGATCACACTACACATGGCTTGTAAGCCATCACCATTGAGACGCACTGATCTAGATACAATAATAGGATAGAAAGTTAATTTGCTAAGTTGTCTCCTTTTCTATTTTCGATGCACTTAATGGATGACAAGGTGACGGCAGGATCTTGAAGTTTGTTACTATGCAAAACCATCCACATCGATGGTGTAAAAGTCTATTTACATATTTGACTGAGTGCTTACCTGAATGTCACATAACTATTCTCTGTAATGGGTTGCTGTGGGCAAGTTCTTTGGGCAAGGGAACCTTTTATGTCCGATAATGGTATAAACTTTCAATATAGGATTAATCAGCAGGTTAATAGTGTCATGGAAGTACTGGAAGTGCAGCACGTTGGAGAAAATTCATTTTATTTGTCCCTGAGGCGAACATTTTTGAGTTATGCAGGTGTGCCTTGAGCAATCACAGCCACCAGAGTGATGGGAGCATCAGCTATAAGCAGGCCCCGGCATGGACTGACAGCCGCCTCTGCACTGAGCAGTTCCCCTGCTTATAATAGAACATAAGTTCGGTGCCTGAAGTGCCCGATTTGCCAGATACCAATGAAAACGTGAGTGCCAAACATGTCTGGAACTCCTATACAAAACGCATTAGGCAGAATGCAATCCTGCCGCAAATGTGCCAGATTCAGTTTTTGCAAAAAAAAAAAAAAGGTGGAATTCTTGTATAACATGGTGTGACACCTTCATGAATGAATGAGGGCTGCAGACTGAGACACTCCGAAAGGAGGACCGGGCAGTCTGGGCCAGGTGTGCTGACGATAAACGGTTTACTTTTAATGAGACAGCCCGATTGTATTAAATAAAGGTAATCATTTCCATATGTAAATATCATCATCTTATCAAAAGGTTTCTATTACCTATGAGTGCAACCTGAAACAAAAAATTCATCTGGTTTGGATATTTATTACTATTTCAGCCTGTTAGGGTTAAGGGCCCACAATTGGAAGACACAGCGTCCTAGAAGCTAGCTTCCATACCCACAATCAGGACTCAGCACAGCATGTATTAGCTGTGTTCTCCCGCTGAGAACATTCGCGTCTCCACAAGAACCAAATTGACATGCTGTGGCTCGGATAGCCGCACTGCAGCTCAGTATACGCCGTGTAAAAAACAAGCACAGTGGGCATGGGATTTCTATAAATCCATCCACTGTGCTTATACTGCGTTTTGGACACAGTGAAAATATGCAGCATCCAAAATGCTGCTAATCCTGATTGTGGGCACGCAGCCTAATTTGACATTATCTTCTGAAACAACGTATAATTGCTTTAAAACAACAAGACAGACCCCAGATGATGATGAAGCATTCATGCTTCTGGAACGCCCCACACTGTGGAGAATAACCCTGCTGTCCTACGGCACACCACAAGGACGTGCCGGGTTCACTGCTCATGGTATCGGGGAAAAAAATAAATAAAAAATTAGGAACTCATCTCGGTTGCGGGAAAGAAAAAAAAAAAATTAGGAAATTATCTACTAAAATATCTTTTGCTTTATAGAAATAAACCCCATTTTTAGCCTCTGACCACTATAAGGTTGAGGTCCATATCTGCTCACCAGGTTAAACTGCTGCTGGAGCTTCTCGTTGGCGTAGTTGATGCAAAACTGCTCAAAGCTGTTTATTTCAAATGTTTCAAACCTGTAAAATAATATGTAGTAGTGATTACCAATATGGGAAAATATATTTTAATAATACAGATTTATTATGCAGTATTCTGTAATTCTCCAGCAGTTTTTTTGTTTTTAAAGTCAGGAAGAGGGCTTCCATTAAAGGACACTCACCTAGGATAAATCGGTAATCTAAAGAAAGCTCTGGTAACTGATCGCATATAAAGTGGATATCCCATCAGAAGGGACCTATCTCATCCATGCGCTAATAGGATTATGTAGTGTAGCCACCGTCATAACATCACCCTTCCCTATGGATCGGTTTGATATTCCATCTCCAAAACGAAGCTCATCTGGATTCCTACTTTAAGTGATGACGCTTCAGCGTTGCTTTATCATCAGAATGATTGTCATAAATATTACAATCTCCCTGCAGCGGCCACCTAATGCGCCATGGGCCATACACAATTTGAACAGTTTTTTTCCTGACAAGACACTCCCTTTAAGCTTTACACCAGTGTTCCCCAACTCCAGTGCTCAAGAGCCACCAACATGTCATGTTTTCAGGATCTCTTAGTATTGCACAGGTGATCACCTTGGCAATATCAAGTAAAATCTTGAAGACCTGGTGACAGATTCCCTTTAAATGAACAAAATCTGTGCTATATTGATTTGACTTGGTAGACAAAATATCCGTGCATGTGTTCTCATTAATATGTGTGGATATGTTCCTACTTTGTAGACCTTGATTTGCTGCAGATCAAACAGCACTCTGGATGCTGAATTCTGTATAACCCACCAACCCCTGGCTGAGTGACCGAAGGACATACATACAAATCATGGGGCACCATAGCATAAGTCCTAATGAAGCCCCTCTCACCAACACACATAAAATATAAAATTATGTTTGGCAGAGTCAGAAGAGAATATATCACAACTTTGCAGCCCTTACAAAGTAAATTTGTCCCCTAATGTTCCAGTGCACTAAGGTACCCCTTTTATGGCCCCCATAAAGTATGAAGCCAAGAAAGATGCCCCCCAAACACAGTATGATACTCACACAGTGAATTCTTCCTCAGTGCCCTCCACATGCACAGTATGACGACCATACTGTATGCCTCCCTTGCAAAGCAAGATGTTCCCACAGTGACCCTAACACAGTATGATGGTTCTGACAGCCCTCCACAGTATGATGGTCCCCACATAGCCCTCCAACACTAAAACAGCTCTCCATATAGTATAAAGGCCCTCAATACAGTATATTGGCCTGCAGACAGTATGATGACTCCAACATAAAACTTTCCACACAGTATGACAGACACCACACAGCCATGCACACAATAAGCCGGTCCCCAAATAGCCCTCCACACAACATGATGGTCCCCACATAACCCTCCACATAACATGATGGTCCCTGCATAGCCCTCCACACAACATGATGGTCCCCACATAACCCTCCACATAACATGATGGTCCCTGCATAGCTTTCCACAGAACATAATGGTCTCTGCATAGCCCTCCACACAACATGATGGTCCCCACATAACCCTCCACACAACATGATGGACCCTGCATAGCCCTCCATATAGTATAATTGCACTCAATACAGTATATTGGTCGGCATACAGTATGACAAACACCACACAGCCATTCACAGTGCATAATTGCCAACACCCCACATAATGGCCATCAGTAACCCTCCAAACAGTAGAATGCCTCACCACAGTTTCACAAACAGTATGGTAGCCCCAACACAACCCTCCAGACAGTATGATGGACCCCTAACAACCTTCCACACTCTATAATTTGCCCCTATCATATAGAGGAGTTCTGCATTACTAAGTGTTGTACGCACATGTATATCTCATTGTTCAACACCATGAGGCATAGTAATTGTTTGTACAAAGACAGATTTTACCATCATCCAGATCAAGTAACCCAATGTTCCTTGAGGCAACAGAGTCAGCAAATGTATCACATTACTTATGGAGCTATTAAAACGTGAGCAAGACTATGGGAAGCTGCTTAAAATAGCTGACAACATACTAAGCATAGAGCAAAAGATGAGCAAACTGCTTACTATGAAAATATAAAATCGCTAAAGCTGGAACCACACACAGAATGTGACAATGATGCTAGATATTGTGCTGTTGACGAGGGCTGTAAATTAATAAATGTGCACAGATTCATTACTGTAGGTTCCCCAGTGCAGATCACACATAAATAACGGCTATGTATGAGGTAAATCTTGCTAATCGTCTTTTTGTAGTGTTATCCCATTTACAGGGGCGGACCCAGACTGTAGTGGGCCCCTGTGCAAGAAAATTTTTTGGGCCCAGCCCCTCATAGTGCAACAAAGTTATGTAAACATATAGATTGTAATATTTATCTATCAAATCTAAAAAGTAAAGTTGTTTAATCTATTTAATATGATCCTAAAAACTAATAGGAGGATAGTTGTTTGGGTTTGCCCATCACTAGTAAATATGTAATACTAGTAAAAAGGCCCGATGCAATTGCATCGGGAGCACGGTGAAATGAATTGTGTGTATACAGGCGGGTCAGTGGGTAGTAGAGTATGGAGGCGGCTCTGTGGCTAGCAGAGAATAGAGGCGGCTCTGTGGGTAGTAGAGTATAGAGGCGGCTCTGTGGTGGAGGGGTGAGGAGAGATGCGGCTGTGTGGTGGAGGGGTGAGGAGAGAATCGGCTCTGTGGTGGAGGGGTGAGGAGAGATGCGGCTCTGTGGTGGAGGGGTGAGGAGAGATGCGGCTCTGTGGTGGAGGGGTGAGGAGAGAAGCGGCTCTGTGGTGGAGGGGTGAGGAGAGATGCGGCTGTGGTGGAGGGCTGAGGAGAGATGCGGCTGTGGTGGAGGGGTGAGGAGAGATGCAGCTCTGTGGTGGAGGGGTGAGGAGAGATGCAGCTCTGTGGTGGAGGGGTGAGGAGAGATGTGGCTCTGTGGTGGAGGGGTGAGGAGAGATGCGGCTCTGTGGTGGAGGGGTTGAGGAGAGATGCGGCTCTGTGGGGAGGGGTGAGGAGAGATGGGTGTCTGTGGTGGAGGGGTGAGGAGAGAAGCGGCTGTGTGGTGGAGGGGTGAGGAGAGATGCGGCTGTGTGGTGGAGGGGTGAGGAGAGATGCGGCTGTGTGGTGGAGGGGTGAGGAGAGAAGAGGCTCTGTGGTGGAGGGGTGAGGAGAGATGCGGCTCAGTGGTGGAGGGGTGAGGAGAGATGCAGCTCTGTGGTGGAGGGGTGAGGAGAGATGCGGCTCTGTGGTGGAGGGGTGAGGAGAGATGCGGCTCAGTGGTGGAGGGGTGAGGAGAGATGCGGCTCAGTGGTGGAGGGGTGAGGAGAGATGCGGCTCTGTGGTGGAGGGGTGAGGAGAGATGGGTGTCTGTGGTGGAGGGGTGAGGAGAGATGCGGCTGTGTGGTGGAGGGGTGAGGAGAGATGCGGCTGTGTGGTGGAGGGGTGAGGAGAGATGCGGCTCAGTGGTGGAGGGGTGAGGAGAGATGCGGCTCAGTGGTGGAGGGGTGAGGAGAGATGCGGCTCTGTGGTGGAGGGGTGAGGAGAGATGCGGCTCAGTGGTGGAGGGGGGTGAGGAGAGATGCGGCTCAGTGGTGGAGGGGTGAGGAGAGATGCGGCTCAGTGGTGGAGGGGTGAGGAGAGATGCGGCTCAGTGGTGAGGGTGTGAGGAGAGATGCGGCTCAGTGGTGGAGGGGTGAGGAGAGATGCGGCTCAGTGGTGGAGGGGTGAGGAGAGAAGCGCTCAGTGGTGTAGGGTTGAGGAGAGATGCGGCTCAGTGGTGGAGGGGTGAGGAGAGAAGCCCTCAGTTATGATAACTCATGGCATTGTATAGGAGAGAGCGCCAGTGTGAGGAGTTAGAGATGAAGCACACAGTATACAACATTAACATGTATAGACACATTACAGACAGTATACAGAGATTACACACAGTATAAGACATTAACAAGATATAGAACATTACAGACAGTATACAGAGATACACACAGTATAGAGACATTACAGAGAGTTAGAGACATGACACAGTGTCAGAGAAACATGAACAGACAGAGTGTGCAGAGACATGACACAGCAGAGTGTGCAGAGACATGACACACAGAGTGTGCAGAGACATGACACAGGCAGAGTGTGCAGAGACATGACACAGGCAGAGTGTGCAGAGACATGACACAGCAGTGTGCAGAGACATGACACAGCAGGTGCAGAGACATGACACAGACACAGCGTGCAGAGACATGACACAGACAGAGCGTGCAGAGACATGACACAGACAGAGCGTGCAGAGACATGACACAGACAGAGCGTGCAGAGACATGACACAGACAGAGCGTGCAGAGACATGACACAGACAGAGCGTGCAGAGACATGACACAGACAGAGCGTGCAGAGACATGACACAGACAGAGCGTGCAGAGACATGACACAGGCAGAGCGTGCAGAGACATGAGACATGAGCAGAGCGTGCAGAGACATGACAGAGCGTGCAGAGACATGACACAGACAGAGCGTGCAGAGACATGACACAGACAGAGCGTGCAGAGACATGACAGAGTGTGCAGAGACATGAGACAGGCAGAGTGTGCAGAGACATGAGACAGGCAGAGTGTGCAGAGACATGAGACAGGCAGAGTGTGCAGAGACATGACACAGGCAGAGTGTGCAGAGACATGACACAGGCAGAGCGTGCAGAGACATGACACAGGCAGAGCGTGCAGAGACATGACACAGGCAGAGCGTGCAGAGACAGGCAGAGTAAGGCAGGGGTTAAAAAAATGTAAATAAAGTTTATGCTCACCTCACCCCGAGCTCCCGGTGCCTGCAGAGCTCTTCTACTGCAGTACAGGACCTGCGGTGATGTCAGAGTCACGTGACCCGCGGTTAGCATGGAGTAAGCTGGTGTCACGTGACTCTGACATCACCGCAGGTCCTGTACTGGTGTAGAAGAGCTCTGCAGGCATCGGGAGCCACCGGGAGCCTGGCGGAAGACGGTGGGAGACGGCGGGGGCTCGGGGAGAGGTGAGGAAATTTTTTTTTTTTTACAGTAGTGCGGCTGCGGCTCGCGATGACGCTGCGCGTCATCGCTCGCAGTACCGCAAAGCATCTTGGGATTCGGCTACAGTGCCCGAATCCCAAGACTGCCGATTATATAAGTAGATGTGAGGGCGTCTTCACATAGGCGAGTTTTTTGTATCCGGCGAGATCAGCCGAAAACTGCATCCGACTGGACATGGTTTTTGCCCTCAAACCAGATGAAACAGTAATGGAATTATGCCGGATTTGTATGCAGTTTCCGTTGGGACCTGTTCACACGATACGTATTTTGCCACGTATTTGGTGCGTACACACAGCAGATCTGCAACAAATATGCAGCTGTGTGTTTTCCCAGCAAAGCTTATGGGTTTGGTAAATGCTGTCCACATGGTGCCACTAAAATATATAGCCGATATGCTGCGTATTTTAGTGCGGGAAAATCTGCACATATCAATTCTTGCTGCAGATTTTCCGACACTTAATGTACTGTATATATAACTAGCTGGGTGCCCGATGCACATGCATCGGGATTCTAGAAGAGCGAGTCTCTGACTCGCAATGGCCGCTTCGCGGCCAATGCTTCGCGCTGCTTAGGCGACTCGCCATGCCCGCTGCGCGGGCATAGCGAGTCGCCTTAGAACTGCTCGCAATGGCTGCTGCGCGGCCAATGCTTCGGGCGTATCCACATGACCACGCTGACTCGCAGTGCGAGTGGACTCAGAAGGGGCAAAAAACCCATTTGCAATTATATAATAGATATTGAGGCTATGCAGGGCTGTATATTATATGTGGAAGCTGCTGTTGGGCTGTATATATTATTTGCCAGTTGCAGCCTCCAAATAATATATACAGCCCAGCACAGATTGCAAATAACATACACATCTTAGCATAGCCTCCAGGTAATATATATACAGTCCAGCACAGCCTCCAGGTAATATTTACACAGTCCACCACAGCCTCCAGGTAATATATACAGTCCACCACAGCCTCCAGATAATATATACAGTCCAGCACAGCCTCCAGGTAATATATACAGTCCAGCACAGCCTCCAGGTAATATATACAGTCCAGCACAGCCTCCAGGCAATATATACAGCCCAGCACAGCCTCCAGGCAATATATACAGCCCAGCACAGCCTCCAGGTAATATATACAATCCACCACAGCCTCCAGGTAATATATACAGTCCACCACAGCCTCCAGGTAATATATACAGTCCACCACAGCCTCCAGGTAATATATACAGTCCACCACAGCCTCCAGGTAATATATACAGTCCACCACAGCCTCCAGGTAATATCTACAGTCCAGCACATCCTCCAGGTAATATATACAGTCCACCACAGCCGCCAGGTAATATATACAGTCCAGCACATCCGCCAGGTAATACATACAGCCCAGCACAGCCTCCAGGTAATATACACTGACCAGCACAGCTACCAAATAACATATATAGCCCCCAAGACAGCCTCCTGCAGGTAATATATACAGCCCAGCACAGCCTCCAGGTAATATCTGCAGTCCAGCGTAGCCTCCAAGTAATATATACAGCCCAGCATGTACCAGTTGTCTCAGACCAGTCACTGTGAGGAATCGGACGCTTTGAAGCTGCAGTGCTGCGCAGCCGCCACTGCTTGACCGGCCCCACCACCGCCACAGCCAGGGCTGGCTCCAGGTTTCTGCGGTATGGGCCCCGGACGAAAGTCTCAGCGAGCCCCTTTACGACATAATATAATATATTATGTAACCAGTATATTATATCTATATGTGTGAGTATATAATATAATACTATATTTTATATATATATATATATATATATATATATATATATATATATATATATATATATATATATATATATATATATATATATATATATATATGCCGTATATACTCGTGTATAAGCCGACCCGTGTATAAGCCGACCCCCCTACTTTTGCCCCCAAAATCTGGGAAAACCTATTGACTCGTGTATAAGCCGAGGGTGGACCCCAGCACAGGTATACAGCCCCCAGCAGTGTGGTATACAGGCCCCCCCCCAGTGGTATACAGGCCTCCCCAGTGGTAGTATACAGCAGCCCCAGTGGTAGTATATAGCAGCCCCAGCAGCCCCAGTGGTAGTATATAGCAGCCCCAGTGGTAGTATATAGCAGCCCCAGCAGCCCCAGTGGTAAAATATAGCAGCCCCAGTGGTAGTATATAGCATCCCCAGCAGCCCCAGTGGGGTCGTTCCATGTCAAGTGATCCAAAAATGAATATTTTTTTCCCTGACGTCCTCAGATTTTTTTTTTTTTTTCTATATGAAGAACAACTTCCCACTTCATTATCTTATTTCTAGCCTGAGATAAAAAAATGTAAAGCCATACCAGGCCAAAATTCACCCTTTTTTTAAACTTTAAAAATATGTAAAAAATTAACTGATGAAGAAAAAATTTCTAAACTTTTAATTTGTAATTAACTAAAGTAGTACTTCATAAAGGAAAAAAAAAAAAAACACAAAAAAAACTAAAGACGTCAGGTAAAAAAAAATATTCATATTTAGATCACTTGATATGGAATGACCCATTGAAGCTATTAATAGTAAAATATGTTAAAATATGATCCCATCAAGACCCCAACTTGAAATTTGGTACAGATGTGGCTAAGAGCAAAGCAGACACATGGGCAGTTTTTGAAATATTTAAAGCGCGCCGATTTTTCGGAAATGCGTTTTAAAGTTTTGAGCTTGCGATCACATGGGTAAAATATTAACAAAGATCCTCTTGTGACATATCTGGTGAAAGCCTGTATAGGTCTGAGTAGAATGGTGTTTATTTTGTCGCTCTATCTTATTCCTAGCCTTAGTTATGAGGAGAAACGTAAAGGCAGGCAACAGCGAAATTCACACTTTTTCCGAACTTTGAAAATCATTTAAAAAAAATAATATATATAGCGAAACGTAGTACATTGTGTATATATATATATATATATATATATATATATATATATATATATATATATATATATATATATATATATATATACATATACATACACATACATACACATACATACAATCTCCACAAATATAATCCCTCTCTCAGCCTGTCTTCCCCTGTGCGCTGTGTCTTTCCCCTGCTTCTGTCTCTCCCGTGTATGTCGTCCCTCCCCATGTGTGCAGTCTCACCTGTGCGCTGTGTTTCCCCTCTCTGTGCCCGTCTCCACTGTGCGCTGTGTCTCCCCCTCTGTGCAGTCTCTCCCCTGCATGATGTCTCTCCCCATGTGTGCCGTTTTCCCTCTCTGTGCCTGTCTCCCCCTTGTACACTGTCTCTCTCCCCCATTTCCTTCCTTTCTGTACACTCACTTGCTCTTTTTCTCTCTCCCCCAGAAACAATAATTCGGTAGAATCTGGAACACAAATCAAAACAAAAACACACCTTATCCGCAGCAAGAAAAAAATGCACCGTTGTCACAGCCATTTTTCTGTTGCAGTGATATCAAAGCACACTGAACAGCAGAGCACAGACAGCAGAGCCCACTGACAGCAGAAACACAGTGACAGCAAAGAACACCAGATGGCAGAGCAGAGACTGCAGAGCGAGCCCACCGGTGGCAGCAGAGTCCTCCAGTCTACACCTGTGCTCAGCGCAATGCAGCAGCCAGTGCACAGTGCAGGGCTGGTGGGGTGAGATGCAATGCTCTGCAGCCCCTGCCCATCATATGCACACAACTGCAGCAAAATAGCTGAGCACTCGACACATTACATGATCTGCAGAGCACCGGACACACTGTGCAGAGCACCAGACCCACATTAGAGCACTGGACACAAATTAGAGCACTGGACATACTGTGAAGAGCACCATACCCACACAGCAGAGCACTGGAAATACTGTGCAGAACACCATACCCACACAGTAGAGCACTGGACCAACAGCAGAGCACTGGACATACAGTGCAGAACACCAGACCCACAGCAGAGCACTGGACATACTATGCAGAGCACCAGATCCACAGCAGAGCACTGGACATACTGTGCAGAGCACTAAACCCACAGCAGAGCACTGGACATACTGTGCAGAGCACTAAACCCACAGCA
>JARQOC010000004.1:180094339-180116419 GCA_033576535.1 Allobates femoralis | reverse complement strand
ACAATAAAGGCTGCAGAGATCTCACCTGTGCACAAGCCGCCTCCACAGCCATTTTCCTGAATTCCATTGCGTTGGAGGCAGCGTGTGTGTAAATCGAGGTCCGAGATCTTGGTCTGCACATGCGCTGCCCCCGCAGCTATCTTGTGTGGCACTTCCCCCTGACGAACCAGTGCATCGGGAACTGCTCTCTCGTGCCCTGGCCGCCAGCATCGTGTCAGTGGTACCGCAGCTTTCTGCCTCCTGTTGCACTGCTACAGTACCACCAACACCCCCCCCCAAGGTACTTTAGGATTATAGGCTACACCCCCATTTTATAATCTGAAAAAATGAGGTCCATGAAGAAGAGTGTGATTTTCATCAGTATTTGGTCAGTGTATCAGTTTTAAATCAAAAGAGAAATTCCAGCACTCAGGTTTCTCCATGCATCTAAAGTTTTATTTCTCAGTGTAAGTTCCTATACATCAGGAATAAGGGGCACACCGACCCCGCAGCCTAAAAATCAAGTGGCACATGTACATGTTGCTTGGATTTGTGAATGCGGCCTCAGGAGCACAGCTCGTATACTGGTCTGAAGCTTCAGATGATCAGCACTATGGCTCAATTTTCAGGTCAGCAGGGAGAATCCTTTTCTTTATGGTAGCCAGATTCAATCATCTGGAGTTGACACCCTTTCAGCAGTTTCATGTGACCATAACATTGAGGCTTTGGTGTGTTAGGTAACACTTTGAGAAATTATTAGACAGTCTATTGGAAAAATACAGCTCCAAACTATTTTTGTACGTTTCTCTGTGTAAGTATAACTGTAAATGAACTACAGAAGCTTTTACATAAGGCACGGCTGTGTGAATGTAAATGCACAACCTGCAAATGTTACAAAAATAGCAATTGATATAAGGCTACTTTCAGACTATGATTTTTAAGGCTACTTTCACACTACGATTTTTTAAAATCCGATGCTGTCCGATATAAATCGGACAGCATCGGATTCTTCTGATGCCTGGAATCGGATGCCAAATAGGCATCCGATTCCGACATTTATCTGATGCCTGCCCTCACCTCCCTCCTGTCAGCTGTCATCAGCTGTCTCTCCCCCGGTGCTCCAATATGGTCCCCGGTCCTCCCCTCTTCTCCTGCGGTCCTCCATTGCGCTCCCCCTCTTGTCCCCCTCCTCTCCTCTTGTCCTCCTCCTCTCCTCTTGTCCCCCTCCTCTCCTCTTGTCCCCCTCCTCTCCTCTTGTCCCCCTCCTCTCCTCTTGTCCCCCTCCTCTCCTCTTGTCCCCCTCCTCTCCTCTTGTCCCCCTCCTCTCCTCTTGTCCCCCTCCTCTCCTCTTGTCCCCCTCCTCTCCTCTTGTCCCCCTCCTTTCCTTTTGTTCTCCTCCTCTCCTTTTGTCCTCCTCCTCCTCTCCTTTTGTCCTCCTCCTCCTCTCCTTTTGTCCTCCTCCTCCTCTCCTTTTGTTCCTCCTCCTCCTCTCCTTTTGTCCTCCTCCTCCTCTCCTCTTGTCCTCCTCCTCCTCTCCTCTTGTCCTCCTCCTCCTCTCCTCTTGTCCTCCTCCTCCTCTCCTCTTGTCCTCCTCCTCCTCTCCTCTTGTCCTCCTCCTCCTCTCCTCTTGTCCTCCTCCTCCTCTCCTCTTGTCCTCCTCCTCCTCCTCCTCTCCTCTTGTCCTCCTCCTCCTCTCCTCTTGTCCTCCTCCTCCTCTCCTCTTGTCCTCCTCCTCCTCTCCTCTTGTCCTCCTCCTCCTCTCCTCTTGTCCTCCTCCTCCTCTCCTCTTGTCCTCCTCCTCCTCCTCTCCTCTTGTCCTCCTCCTCCTCTCCTCTTGTCCTCCTCCTCCTCCTCTCCTCTTGTCCTCCTCCTCCTCCTCTCCTCTTGTCCTCCTCCTCTCCTCTTGTCCTCCTCCTCCTCTCCTTTCTCACCTGTCCACGACTCCTGCACGGTCCCGCGCGTCTCCCGGTATCTTGCTGTTCTGTCTTCTGTGCTGCCAGGACCTCTCGTGATGTCACAATCACATGACTGCCGGCTATTGGTTCCTGGCAGTCATGTGATTGTGACATCACGGCAGGTCTTGTCAGCACAGACGGCAAGAAACCTGGAGACGCCGGGAGACGCCGGGGGCCTCGTGGACAGGTGAGCATAGATTTTCTTTTTTTAAATTAACCCATTCTTTCACTTTTGGAGCGATTTTAGTGTACTGAGCATGCTCAGTACACTAAAATCGGTCCGAGGAGACATCAGATGTTTCCTCGGACCCTGCTCCATAGGGCCCCATGTCAAATTGATCGGGTCGGATCGGATGTGCACTAAATGCCATCCGATTTGGTCCGATCCGAGTTTGTCCGATTTTATTTTCGGTGCTAAAATCGGAGCAGGCGCCGATTTTAGCACCGATAAAATCGGACAGAATCGGATCGGACCAAATCGGATGGCATTTAGTGCACATCCGATTCGGTCCGATGCCCATAGGGCTGCATGGGGCCCAAAATCGGTCCGATGCTGTCCGATTTTTATCGGACAGCATCGGAACTGATAAAATCGTTATGTGAAAGCAGCCTAAGGGAGCTGATGCTGTCCGATAAAAAGGAATCCGATTCCGGCAAATAATCGCTGCCTTCGGGCTGAAAAAAAAAAAAAAGTATATGCTCACCTATCCCTGAGGCTCCCGCCATTTCCCGCAGGCTCCTGGTGTCCTCGCGGTGTCTGCAGAGGTCTTCTTCTGTACAGGACCTGCCGTGATGTCAGTCACGTGACCGCAGGTTACACCATGTTAACCTGCGGTCTCGTGATTGTGACACCACGGCAGGTCCTGTTCAGAAGAAGACCTCTGCAGACACAGCGAGGACACCGGGAGCCTGCGGGAGACGGCGGGGGCCTCGGGATAGGTGAGCATATACTTTTTTTTTTTTAACCCCTGCTCTCCCAGTTTGGAGCAGTTTTACTGTACGGAGCATGCTCAGTACAGTAAAATCGGGTCCGAGGACACATCAGATGTGTCCTTGGACCCTGCTCCATAGGGCCCCATGTTAAATTGATCGGACCAAATCGGATGTGCACTAAATAGCATCTGATTTGGTACGATCCGAGTTTGTCCGATTTTATTTTCGGTGCAAAAATTGGAGCATGCTCCAATTTTTGCTCCGATAAAAAAATCGGACCGAATCGGATCGGACCAAATCGGATGGCATTTAGTGCACATCCGATTCGGTCCGATGCCTGCCCATAGGGCTGAATGGGGGCAAAAATCGTTCCGATGCTTTCCGATTTTCATCGGACAGCATCGGAAATACTAAAATCATAGTGTGAAACCAGCCTAAAACGCCAGGCAGCTTTTTAGTTAAAACAATTAAGAATGCAGAGCGGAGTATTGTCAAGGGACATTTTATTGCTGAAGGAGATGCTTTTGTGTTTAAAGTGATCCACATTGCGTTTGAGTCTTAGGCTGCTTTCACATCACTAATTCCCGCAAGCCGACGCTGTCCGTTGTAAATCGGATCAGATGCTCAAAATCCGATTTAAATAGGGGAGGGCTGTGGGAAGTCTCGGAGTTTGAGCATGCTCAATACAGAAATCTGATCCGATATGTGATCCGATTTTTCCATCCGATTCTATCCCCATAGACTCCCATATTATTTTAATCGGAGCGCATTGGATCCGATTTGATCTGATTTTTGCAGCGGAGTCCAAAATCGCAGCAGTCTACAATTTTGGCTGCTGCAAAAAATTGGATCGGAGGCAAATCGGATGCCATTAAGGCAAATCCGATCCGTCTCCATAGGATAACATTGGGCCAAAATTGGATCCGATGCTGTCCGATTTACAACGAATAGCGTCAGATTGAAGAAAAATGTGATGTGAAAGCAGCCTTACATGTACACTATTAATACTTTTTTTTTTTTTTTTTTTTTTTTTTTTTTATCAAATGCTTTTATGAGGCAGCACATAACCCAACTGAATGATTATGGCACAGATATTTCACAATGAGTGATGGACATTGGTGTATATATTGGATGGAAGGCTCATTTATGACCAGTCGAAGATCACCAGAGTGGACTCCCAGAGTCTAGGACATAACTGATATGTCATCCATTTAAAGAAATATAAAATAACTTTTAAAGCGGCCGTCACATGCAACGTTTTTAAGCCCGATATCGTTTAAGCGATCTCCTTTTTGATCGCTTAAGCGATATCGTTTTGGCATCGTTGCATGTAATCAAGCGATTTTACTATGTAAAATCACTTGATCGTGACATCGCAGATCTGAGCTCCGGAGCTCAGATCTAGTAATGAACGATGTCACGATCTGCCTCATCGTGGTGTATGACACCACGATGAACGATCTCCCAGCGGCAGAGCCTATGCTGGGAGATGGTAACTATGGTACACGTCGGCTTACTAAGCGCCGCGCGGCGCCTAGTAACCCGATGTGTACCATAGTAACCAGCGAGATCGCGGCTCCACATCGCTGGTGAGTCTGTCTGTGTGACATCTCACCAGCGATGTGAGCGATATTGTAAGCGATCGCGCGTGCACGTGATCGCTTACAATATCGCTAGCGATATCTTAGCGTGTGACGGCCGCTTTATATACATGTACATGACATATGGGGTCGTCACACGCGTCAATGTCGTCAGCGATCTCGCTGACGACATTGACGGCTGATTGCTGGGGAGCTGTCGCACAGGCAGACTTGCCAGCGATCAGTACCAGCGAGCGAGCTGGTATCCATGTAAACAAGCGGGTAACTAACTGCCGCACGGCGCTTAATCACCTGCTGTTTACCATGGATACCAGCTCCCAGTGCTTGCTGTGTGGCTCTGGGAGCTGGCTGATCGCGCGTCTCCCGGTGTCACATGCAGCGATGCTGCGTGTCCACCGGGCGTCCATCGCCAGATTTTAGGGCAGGTTCTAAAACCTGGCGATCATCAACCAGCAATTTATCGTTGGTTGATGCGCCCCGTCACACGCGTCGATATCGCTGCAACGTCATGTGTAGCAGCGATCGTGCACGCGATATTGACGCGTGTGACATCCCCATTAGGCCAGCTTCACACCACGTTTTTTTGCTGTCAGGCTATGTCCGGTGTTTTGCTGGATGCATCCGGCACAGCCTGACCACTCCGGAGAAAACAACCGGAGGGTTAATATGCCCTCCGATTCTGTTTTCTGCCGGAATCATCAGTGCACGCTGATGCCGCTGTCCAGGTCCTGAAATTTCAAAATTGCTGCTAGTGGGGAGCTGGCCATGGTTCTGAAATGTCAGCCAGGAGCTCTCCAGGTGCTGAAGCTCAGCACCGGACGCCGCTAAACTTCAGCACCCGGCAGACGGATATTTATTTTCTGTCGGATCTGGTGTGATCAGGCGCCCATAGATTCCCATGTTAGGGGGGCAGGATGGCACCAGACTGAGGTTTATAAAAGCTATGGCTTTCGGGAAAGAAGATCTAGCATTTGTGAAGGAATGGGAGGAGATATTGGCGACCAGTTCACAGAACTTATTGAAATGAGTTCTGAAACAAAATTAGAAAAAGCATGAAACAATTAATGCTAATTTATTAAAATTAAGAAAAGAACTGGAATCTAGATTCTCAAAGAAACAGGAACGGGCGAGTTTTTTTTTAAAGAAACTCGATAAAAAACTTATTCCACTCCAAATGGAGATTAAAAAGAAAAAGCTCATCAAGAGAATGCCAAGAGTGTGCAAAGCAGTAATCAAAGCAAGAGGTGGCTTTGACTTTTGTCCACCCCCTTTTTTATGTTTGGTGTGGAATTATATCCAATCTGGCTTTAGGACAATTCTTTTTGTCTTTTTTCTTTGAAGATAATAATACCAAAGAATTTGTGATTGCAATCATTTTCAGAAAGAAACTGAGTATTATCTGACAGAATTGCAGGGGTGTCAATACTTTTGGCCTTAACTGTATCTACCACACAAGACAAGACCCAAAGTGCAGACTATGTGAAGAAACCTTGGAAACAGTCCAACACATAGTGGCAGGATGCAAAATGCAAGCAGTTACAGCGCAGAGCGAACACCACAACAAAGTAGCGATAATTGTATACTGGAACCTCTGTACAGCATATGGTCTAAGTCCCCCCTAAGTCCAGGTGAGAGACCCAGAAAAAGTGGTCGAAAATGAAAGGGTTAAATTCCTGTGGGACATAAAGATCCAGATGGATAAGCAAGTGTTGGCTAACAAACCAGATATCGTGATAGTAGGCAAAGATCATAATACAGCAATGATATGTGTCAGAGCCAAATGACAGCAACGTCAGAAAGAAGGAATATGTGAAGTAGGAGAAATACCAGGGCCTCAAAGAACAACTGGAGATTCCAGTGGTGATAGGAGCACTCGGAGCAGTGACCCTTAGGATGGAAAAATGGCTGCAACAGATCCCAGGAGCAACATTGGAACTCTGTCCAGAAAAGTGCGGTTCTGGGAACAACTAAGATCCTGCGCAGATCTAAGGCCCCTTTCACATCAGTAGTTTTTCCAAATGGTGGCAGATACAGCAGATTTACCGCATCTGCCGCCTAACGGTCACGGGTCTATGGGGCCTGCAGCAAGTGCGGTGTTGCCGCGATCCGGCACTTGCGTCAGTTGCGGCCGCGAAAAAAAAAACGGTCATCATCATATTTTTTTTTCACCGCGGCAATACCACACTTACCGCACCTGTCTCAAGCCCCATAGAGAATGAATTGGGCTTGCAGCAAGTGTGCCGCACATGCGACTGTTAGGCGGCAGATGCGGTAAATCTGCCGGGTCTGCCACAATCCGGAAAAAAACGCTGATGTGAAAGGGGCCTTAGAACCCTTAAACTCCCAGCATCCTTCTGGTAGGGGACCCGAGAATAAGGAAGGACAAATAACCATACCACAGGGATGAGAAGTAGTTTTTTTTTTTTGTTTTATATATATTTTTTTTCTTTCTCTTTGCTGGTTCCTGTAAATAAAGCCAAAGAAATATGCCGGAGCTCATGTTGGTATAATTGCCACATGTAGGTGCACATTCACACAGTGGCCATTAATAGGCAAGCAGTAAGATAAAAAAGAGAAAATACCCTGCAGAGAGTGAATCAATAGAAATAGTATTTTATTTAAAAAAGAAAAGTGTAAAATCCATCCTACCTCACTGTGTCAGCAGACCTGAAAATGTATGGGGGCAGGTTGAGTGTAGACCTAACTGTCCAGACACCTGCCCAAAGAGAGCTATAAAAAGTGAAAAGGCCCAGTCCAAAAATGTACATTTTCTCTACCCATGCTTGCCGAGGGAGCAGGTTCTTTTTGGTGTGTTATGGAGTCGGTCAGGTGCCTTCTTCCTCCTCTTTCATTCAGCACAATCTTCAGACATTACAGCTGCTTCTTCCCTGCTTCCTCTGTCTTGTTTTACACTAGATTATTTTTATCCTTTTGGTGTCTACGGAGGTTTTGTAGTTTTCAATAGCAAGACAGGTTGCTAAGAATATAAAGTTTCACGTTTTCACATATACTTCACACACTGAGTAGCTTTATGTATGAGTTTCTTTGTGCTGTCTTATTGGCACCTGCTGATATTTAATATTTAGTCCATCAAGACTGCATAGACTTGAGCAGAAATATTGAGCGAGGGCTTTTTAAAGGGACATTGTTAGATCATTTTTCAGTATGATACTAATATTACCCTTGAATAGAGCCTGGGCAGACCTTTTAAATACATGTAAAATCATTATTCTACCCTTTGTAGTTTCCATGATATCAACATCTTCACACCCTGCAGGGAGCTGCTGCATTAGTCCTGTCCCATTATAAGCAGAGACGATTAGTCCTGTGCTGAATAAACTGTCATGTAATTATGTACTCCCTCTCAGCAGCTCTCTCCTCCCTCCTCCCTCTGCTCTGCGCTGTGTGGTTTCAATTTTTGAAGCTACTGTTCTGTTCAGGGCATGAGGGAGAAAGTTACAGGTCTGCCTTATCTGATCTAGACTCCATTTGTTTCTGTAAAAAGATGTCCCTGCTGGGCTCTGAGAGATCCTGTGTTTATCAGATCTCTTGGTTTTGCTGCAAAGAGAATAGAGAGGAGGATACAGCCGTCCCTCCACTGATCTCCTATGACATGCATGTTCATCCTATGTGGAGGGGACAGTAGAGAACTAAGTGGATCACTCACTGTGATTGACATATGGTAGAATGCTGGAAAAGGAAAGATATGGCGCCACCATAGGGTGTTGCCCTTTTCACAATTTGATATTAAAATAATATAGGGTGCTCACCTCATGTGGTTGTGAGTCACAACCACTATATGCTCATATCTATCTAATCCAAATGGTTGCAGCAGCCTTCCAAAAAAGGTATAACCTTGAATTAAAAGAAAAGTTGGAACGTTTGACCGCGCTACCATATAAAAAAATCAAGATTCTTTGCAGTTGATAGTGAATTTTATTTCTCAACGTGTTTCAAGCCACTCTGGCCCCTTCATCAGGAGGAAACCACTGACATCGGTGGTTAAAATTCACTATCAACTGCAAAGAATATTGATTTTTTTTATATGGTAGCACGGTCCAACGTTCCAACTTTTCTTTTAATTGAATGTGATTGACAGATGGAATTATTCTCTTTATTTCAAGTTTACAGAGGATAGAAGAGAAATATAAATAACACAAATACATAAATAGAGCTTAGAGAAAGGAATTAGAAAATGATAGCAGTTACATATGGATTTTTGGCCTGACAGTTTTTCTTTAATTGTGAATGGTCAAGATTCCTTACATCATTACTTTCAAGAAATATTACCCTGCAGTTTTAGGTCTGTCACTTCTCATATGCAAAAAATCAGTGTTTTTTTTATCAGATTTACGTCAGTTTCAGGTTTTTATGATCGGTGTTTGATCTTTTTCTCATGTGTTAAAAAAAAAGTTTCAAAGCTGCTTCTACCCATTACAGAGTTAACAATATGGACAGGACAGACTGACTGTACACAGATGCCATTTGTGTGTTGTGTGTGATTTTTCACTTACTGATAGTCTTGTAGTCCATGCAGTTGTATGCTTCTGAAATTTGGGCAATGTGGGGGATTCTGGCAGTTCTCTTGCTGTGTGGAGGGGGCGCTGTGGTGTCTTCCTGCACCATGGTGGATGGTCTGCTCTGTGTGGCGGACTGTTGATTGGGGTGAGTTATGTGCTCATCATGTTGTGGGGGTTGTTTCAGTTGTTGATCTTGTGCTGCATGTGAGGACTGTCTTCATTTTTATCCCTATGGCTTTACGTTGGGTGGACTAATTTGATATAAGGACATTATTTTGGTTTTGATATGCGGTCATGGCCAAAAATGTTGACACCCTTGAAATAGTAACATAGTTTTTGGCGTTGAAGGAAGACCTTAAGTCCATCTAGTATAACCCATAGCCTAACATGTTGATCCTGAGGAAGGCAAAAAAAACCCATGTGGCAACACTAAGCTCCACATTGGGGGAAAACATTCCCTCCTGACTCCAGATACGGCAATCAGACTAATTCCCTGGATCAACGCCCTATCAAAGAATCTAGTATATATATAACTGGTAATATTATAGTTTTCAAGAAAGGCATCCAGGCCCTTCTTAAATGTTAGTAGTGACTCACTCATTACAACATCATGTGGCAGAGAGTTCCATAGTCTCACTGCTCTTACAATAAAGAATCCGCGTCTGTGATTATGATTAAAGGGATCCTGTCACCCCCAAAACACCTGTAAACCTATTAAAACCTGTCCCTAGAGCATATTAACACTATCCCTACACTCTTTTTACCTCCTAAATGCAGTAAGTGACATTGAATAAAAACGTTTTATAAGTACCTGATTAGTGCTGATAATGAGTGACTATCTATTCATAGTCACTCATCAAGACTGCCCCTCTGCTTCATATCACGCCTATTCAGGCGTGATCGTCAGCCTAGATTCAAATTGCCGCCTCCCTGCCGTGCCCTGTCTCGTCCGAGGCTGCAGTGTGGCTGGTGACGCGATCCGCGTCATTCCCGGCGCCTGGTGACGTATTTAGACCGGCGCCGCGCTGTTAGCTTCAAAATGCGCACTGCGCATGCGCATTGGGCATGCGCAGTGCGCATTTTGAAGCTGACAGCGCGGCGCCGGTCTAAATACGTCACCAGGCGCCGGGAATGACGCGGATCGCGTCACCAGCCACACTGCAGCCTCGGACGAGACAGGGCACGGCAGGGAGGCGGCAATTTGAATCTAGGCTGACGATCACGCCTGAATAGGCGTGATATGAAGCAGAGGGGCAGTCTTGATGAGTGACTATGAATAGATAGTCACTCATTATCATCACTAATCAGGTACTTATAAAACGTTTTTATTCAATGTCACTTACTGCATTTAGGAGGTAAAAAGAGTGTAGGGATAGTGTTAATATGCTCTAGGGACAGGTTTTAATAGGTTTACAGGTGTTTTGGGGGTGACAGGATCCCTTTAAACCTTCTTTCCTCCAGACGTAGAGGATGTCCCCTTGTCCCCGTCTGTGTGACTTCTCAATAACTAAGAAGCTGCAGTTCAACAGGTAATAAAAGCACTTTTATAAACTTTATAAATACCCAATTTTAACACAAAGGAATAGCTAGAATACAATAATAGTGGTGCAGGGACAGGTATTAATAGGCTGAAAACTCACCGAAGTTTTGACACTTTTTTTCTACCCCTTGCATCTAGCAGGTGGCTGCAGATTCCCCCAGGAGGTAACACATGCGTCCAGACACCGGCACCGGTGTCTGGACGCATGTGTTACCTCCTGGCGGAATCTGCAGCCACCTGCTAGATGCAAGGGGTAGAAAAAAAGTGTCAAAACTTCGGTGAGTTTTTTGTCGATTATACTGTATTAATAGGCTGGCGGCTAATTTTTAGGGGCAGGTTCCCTTTAAGTTCTCAGAGTTCTCATCTTTCTGTTTCCCATGCTTCGTGTGACTTGCACAAAGATGGGTTTCAGGTGTGATCTTCATATCGCCCACTCCTATTACAATCATATGAAAAAGTTTGGGCACCCCTCTTAATCTTACTCTTTTTTTTTTTTTTTGTTGTGTATCCTCCCTGGCGGTCTGTTTAGGTCTTGAATTTTTCGCTAAAAGCGGGCTACCCGCGTTCGCGGCAGATGCGGTAAAAAAACCGCATCTGCCGCACTTGCGCCGCACTTGCGGTAATCTGCATAGTAAAGGGAACCAACCACCTCGGATGACCCTCATACACTGTTAATATGTGCCCCTGCAGCCTAGTAAACCATTAGCAGCACTGTTTTTGTGTGAAAAGTGGCTGCAGTAGAAGTGAGATAATGATTTTATAAACTTACATGCCTGCGTACTTGAGGGCGTCTCCCTGTGTGTGCTGGCACTTGTGGGCTGTGCTCATCATGTCTGCTCTCCCCCTCCCTTATGCACGCCCCCTCTCAGCCTGCTATAGTGATGTGAGGCTGATTGCGTCATAAAGGGGCGGGGCTAAATCGCGGCATCCCGGTAGCCCCGCCCCTTTATGACGCAATCAGCCTCACATCACTATAGCAGGCTGAGAGGGGCGTGCATAAGGGAGGGGGAGAGCAGACATGATGAGCACAGCCCACAAGTGCCAGCACACACAGGGAGACGCCCTCAAGTACGCAGGCATGTAAGTGTATAAAATCATTATCTCACTTCTACTGCAGCCACTTTTCACACAAAAACAGTGCTGCTAATGGTTTACTAGGCTGCAGGGGCACATATTAACAGTGTATGAGGGTCATCCGAGGTGGTTGGTTCCTATGCAGATTACCGCAAGTGCGGCAAGTGCGGCAGATGCGGTTTTCTCACCGCATCTGCCGCGAACGCGGGTAAGCCCGAGCCTGACTCGGGGTTAACGCTTCTGGTAGTGAATGTTAACCCCGAGTCAGGCTCGGGAATAACGCTAGGAAGGTTAAAATTGTTTTTTTACAACAGCTATTTCAGTGTGATATATGTAATAACTGATGGACACCGTAATATTTCAGGACTGAAATGAGGTTTATTGTACTAACCGAAAATGTGAAATATGTATTATTTCAAAAATTGACAGGTGGAAAAGTATGGGCACCTCAACAGAAAAGTGACATTAATATTTAGTAGATCCACCTTTTTCCTCTAGTGGCTTCCTGTAGCTGTTAATGAGTTCCTGGATCCTGGATGAAGGTATTTTTGACCATTCCTCTTTACAAAACAATTCCAGTTCAGTTAAGTTTCATGGTCACCGAGCATGGACAGCCCACTTCAAAACATCCCACAGATGTTCAATGATATTCAGGTCTGGGGACTGGGATGGCCATTCCAGAACATTGTAATTGTTCCTCTCCATGAATGCCTGAGTAGATTTGGAGCGGTGTTTTGGATCATTGTCTTGCTGAAAGATCCATCTCCGGCGTAACTTAAACTTTGACACTGATTCCTGAACATTATTCTCAATAATCTGCTGATACTGAGTGGAATCCATGCGACCCTCAACTTTAACAAGATTCCCGGTGCCGTCATTGGCCACACAGCCCCAAAGCATGATGGACCCTCCCCAAAATTTGACACTGGGTAGCAAGTGTTTTTCTTGGAATGCTGTGTTTTTGTGGCGCCATGCATAACGCCTTGTTGTATGACCAAACAACTCAATCTTTGTTTCATCAGTCCACAGGACCTTCTTCCAAAATGAAACTGGCTTGTCCAAATGTGCTTTTGCATACCTCAGGCGACTCTGTTTGTGGCGTGCATGCAGAAACGGCTTCTTTCACATCACTCTCCCATACAGCTTCTCCTTGTGCAGTGTGCGCTGTATTGTTGACTGATGCACAGTGACACCATCTGCAGCAAGATGATGCTGCAGGTCTTTGGAGGTGGTCTGTGGATTGTTCTTGACTTTTCTCACCATTCTTCTTCTCTGCCTTTCTGATATTTTTGTTGCCCTGCCACTTTTGGCATTTACAAGAACTGTCCCTGTGGTCTTCCATTTCCTTACTATGTTCCTCACAGTGGAAACTGACAGGTTAAATCTCTGAGACAACTTTTTGTATCCTTCCCCTGAACAACTATGTTGAACAATCTCTTTTTACAGATCATTTGAGAGCTGTTTTGAGGAGCCCATGATGCCACTCCTCAGAGAAGATGCAACTAGGAGAACAACTTGCAAGTGGACATCTGAAATGGCTTTTCTCATGATTGGATACAGCGGGCTATGAAGTACAAAGCTCAATGAGGTTACTAAACCAATTTAGTGCTTCAGTAAGTCAGTAAAAAGTAGTTAAAAGTATTCAAATCATGAAAATCAGAAGGGTGCCCATACTTTGGCACATGTCAAATTGTGAAATAATGCATAATTCACATTTTCGGTTAGTGCAATAAACCTCATTTCAAACCTGAAATATTACTGTGTCCATCAGTTATTACATATATCACACTGAAATAGCTGTTGCAAAAAAAAAAACAATTAAAAAAAAAGTAAGATTAAGAGGGGTGCCCAAACTTTTTCATATGACTGTACTTTGTGAGTTTGAATGAGCATCACGTTTTTGAGGCAAAGTTGTTTTAGAAAGGTGCCAACAATTTGGTTCATTTTTGGAGCATTGTGTGAAATGTCTACTTGGCTTTTTTTTTTTATTTTTTATTTTTATTTTTATTTTTTTTTTATTTTGTAGTGCTCCAATACACACAAAGGAAATAAACGTTTTTGCCAAAGTCTGTAATTAAATAATTTTCTAGGAGAAATATTCGTTCTCTGAAACAATTTCAGGGGTGCCAACACTTTATTAATTATGGAACACAATTATTAATGTACTTTATTGTATATTCACACTGTTTTTAATGTATCTGGAAGAGGTTTCTATGAATAAGCATTACTTGAAGTGTTGTATACTAGTAGCTTTTCCTCTAAAGTGTTATTTACAATATTTGTTTTTCTGAAATCCGGATCCTGAAAAACGTGGTGTGAAGGCAGCCTTAGGGTATGTGCACACTGGCCGGGTTAGGGTCGGTTTAGGTGTGTAAACCGCTGGTCAGTTTACATAAATTTCATGTAAATTTATGTTAATCCAAACCGGCATTTGGATTAACATTAAAACCTATGTAAACCGACACCCGGTGTCCACACACCGGCGGTTTACACATGCTCATCCGTTGCTAACCCGCTGGGTTCCCAGCGGGTTAGCAAAGAATGAGCAAGTTCTATAGACCGGCCGGTTCTGCAGCGGCTGCAAGCAGAATCATGTACTGCTTCCAGCCGCCGCAACACCGCCGGCGCTAACCCGCTGTGCACCCGCCCGGCACCCGCCCGTCACCCGCCGCACATACCCGCCAGGATGCCGGTGGATGGCTCCGGAGCTTCCTGGCGGGTCCACCCAGCCGCCGCCGACCAACCCGCCAGCCAGTGTGCACCTAGCCTTAGCTCTCCACTTCCATACAGCCATCCATAAGTAAAACATTTCACGAGGAGGGAGTGCAGTTTTTTTTATTCTAAATTAATTTTGGACCACACCTACACTCAAATACTGTGCATTTAAACCCAGTACGAGCTGATCAAGCACTGCACGCGGCTCGCACTGGGCCAAGCACCAACTGTACCCGACCACAATGGTCCTCGCTCCAGTGCTTTCCAAATGTAAACCACCCAATCTCTGAATCTGACCAGGTGTGCTCAACCCAGGGAAGTTCATCACCCGAACTGAACTGATCCTTGAACGGTTCGCTCATCTTTATTGTTAGTGTGCATGCCAAACCAAGAATACTAAGTATTTCTTTTATGTTTCATATTTGATTAGTAAAATATTTGAATCAATTTCTATTTTCCTTGTAACTTAATGACTGTGAAACATGAGAGGTTGTGTATAGTCAGAACACATTTGCAAAGAGCTTCCTGATGGATTATATGAGTAACCTTCATCTGCGGTCCAGCTTTGACCATCTGTCTGAAGGAGACACCTGATAGCCTTCTTTCCACAGCATGTGTAGTCCTCCTGAAATAGCCTTGGTGCACTTGTTGTAGCCAAAAGAATTTTATTGGCTCACACTGCAGTTGTGCATAGCGGACATCCAGCGAGTAAACAGTGTGTGGCCTCTCTTGACCCCATGCCTTCTCTGTGTAAGGGCCCTTTCACATCAGCGGTTTTTTCAAATCGCGGCAGATGCGGTGAAAAAACCGCATCTGCCGCGATTACCGCATACCGGCGGCTCGGTTGCGGTAAACGCCATATAAGGTATAGGCGGACTTGCGGCAAGTGCGGTTTTGCACTTGCGGCAGGTGCGGCCGCGAAAAAAAAACGCGGCTGACTGCGTTTTTTTCGCGGCCGCGCCTGCCGCAAGTGCCAAAACCGCACTTGCCGCACCTGCCGCAAGTCCGCCTATACCTTGTATGGCGTTTACCGCAACCGTCCCGCAAGTGCAGCCGGTATGCGGTAATCGCGGCAGATGCGTTTTTTTCACCGCATCTGCCGCGATTTGAAAAAAACGCTGATGTGAAAGGGCCCTAATATTGTTTTTCATAGACGTAGAAGGCCTTCATGAAAGGCGTATGAGGAAGAAAATACTCTTTAATGCTGAGGCTTTTAACTCAATCATGTGTAAAAAAGCCATGTAGTATTGAGGGGGTCATCCTGAAAAATACATTTTAATGAATATCCTTTGTGCCACCTTGGCCCCTATTCTCAACACTGAAGTGATTGCGCATATGTTTGCGCACTCTCCACAATAGCGGTGCTCCTCTGTGCGGTGGCTTCACCGGTGAGGTTCAGCTGTGGTAGACGTGTTGTCAAAAGTGAATATAGTCGACACAGGATTGTGCTTGGATAATTTTTTGGGGGCTTAACAATATCCCCAACTTTATTCTTGTTTTAATGCTTCTTTTTGGATTCAAAAGACATAATTAAGGCAAAACAGAGGTATTGTTAAGACCAATTGAATGGAATATGTCCAATAGTGAGACTTGGACATTTAAGGTGGTCAGTTAAAAATGGACAATTGGGAGATATGGAAATGGGTCAGGGCATTCACTCTGCTGTTTTGCCACTGATAAGACACTTATGGCTTATCATGGTGCTGACTAGACATTTTGGCTGTGATGGTGATTGAATGTTTTTAACAATTTACAAACCTCACTGAGTTCCGGTGCACCTACACTATGCAGTGCGCTGCTGACCGAGGATATGTTTTGTAAAAGAATGTTCATTGAAAAGCAAAATAAGGGATCATATGCCCCATAACTTGTGAAATATACATATACCATCGTTATTTAATATTCACTGCCCATAGCTTTGGCAACCTCCTCTATCTATCCATCCATCCATCTTTCTTATAATATAACTAGCTGTGAGCCCGATGCAAATGCATCGGGATTCTAGAACGTGCATTAATTTGATTATAGTAGTTATAGCTACTTTTTGAGGGAGTCCAATACTTTTTTTGGGGGGTCCAATACTTTTTGGGGGGGTGCAATACTTATTGGGGCGCGTTCAATGCTTTTTGGGGTGCGTTCAATACTTATTGGGGCGCGTTCAATGCTTTTTGGGGCGCGTTCAATGCTTTTTGGGGCGTGTTCAATACTTTTTGGGGGGGCGTTCAATACTTTTTGGGGGGCGTTCAATACTTATTGGGGTGTGTTCAATACTTATTGGGGTGTGTTCAATACTTATTGGGACGCGTGCAATACTTTTTGTGGCGCGTTCAATACTTATTGGGGTGCGTTCAATACTTATTGGGGTGCGTTCAATACTTTTTGGGGCGCGTTCAATACTTATTGGGGTGTGTTCAATACTTATTGGGACGCGTTCAATACTTTTTGTGGCGCGTTCAATACTTTTTGGGGCGCGTTCAATACTTATTGGGGTGCGTTCAATACTTTTTGGGGCGCGTTCAATACTTATTGGGGTGTGTTCAATACTTATTGGGGTGTGTTCAATACTTTTTGGGGCGCGTTCAATACTTTTTGGGGCGCGTTCAATACTTATTGGGGTGCGTTCAATACTTTTTGGGGCGCGTTCAATACTTATTGGGGTGTGTTCAATACTTTTTGGGGTGTGTTCAATACTTATTGGGACGCGTTCAATACTTTTTGGGGCGCGTTCAATACTTATTGTGACGCGTTCAATACTTATTGGGGTGTGTTCAATACTTTTTGGGGCGCGTTCAATACTTTTTGGGGCGCGTTCAATACTTATTGGGGTGCGTTCAATACTTTTTGGGGCGCGTTCAATACTTATTGGGGTGTGTTCTATACTTTTTGGAGTGCTTTGCTGGGCTAAACCTGAATGGTGCACAGGGGGTTAATCACATGTCAGGTCTGTGTGTGAGTGAAGATGTGCTGATTGACTCACTGGGTTGCAGCTGGGAGTGAGTAGGCTGGATAGGAACCTGCCAGGTGTCTGAGTGAGGAGAGGACGATTCAGAAGTTCAGAGCACTGCCATGTGAAGAGGTGCTGGAAGTGATCCGTCCTCAGTGGGTAAGTGATGGGAGCCAGTGTCCAAGGGCCAGGTGGTCACAGCTGACTTTGGGACATTGAGGGGGGGGGGGCTGTGCGGCCATTGAGGGGGGAGGGGGGGGTCTGTGCGGCCATTGAGGGGGGAGGGGGGGTCTGTGCGGCCATTGAGGGGGGGGGGTCTGTGCGGCCATTGAGGGGGGGGGGGGGTCTGTGCGGCCATTGAGGGGGGGGGGTTTGTGCGGCCATTGGGGGGGGGTGTCTGTGCGGCCATTGAGGGGGGGGGGGTCTGTGCGGCCATTGGGGGGGGTGTCTGTGCGGCCATTGGGGGGGGTCTGTGCGGCCATTGAGGGGGGGGGTCTGTGCGGCCATTGAGGGGGGGGGGGTCTGTGCGGCCATTGAGGGGGGGGGTCTGTGCGGCCAATGAGGGGGGGGGGGTCTGTGCGGCCATTGAGGGGGGGGGTCTGTGCGGCCATTGAGGGGGGGGGTCTGTGCGGCCATTGAGGGGGGGGGGGTCTGTGCGGCCATTGAGGGGGGGGGGGGTCGTCTGTGCGGCCATTGAGGGGGGGGGGGGGTCTGTGCGGCCATTGAGGGGGGGGGGGGTCTGTGCGGCCATTGGGGGGGGTTCTGTGCGGGTAGTAGTAGGATGATGAGGAGGATGAGGAGGATGATGAGGATGAGGATGAGGATGAGGATGAGGAGGATGAGGATGATGATGATGAGGATGAGGAGGATGATGAGGATGAGGATGAGGATGAGGATGAGGATGATGAGGATGATGAGGATGATGAGGATGATGAGGATGATGAGGAGGATGAGGAGGATGAGGAGGATGAGGAGGAGAGGAGGATGATGAGGATGATGAGGATGATGAGGATGAGGAGGATGAGGAGGATGAGGAGGATGATGAGGATGAGGATGAGGATGAGATGATGAGGATGATGAGGATGAGGATGAGGATGATGAGGAGATGAGGATGAGATGAGGATGAGGATGAGATGAGGGATGAGGATGAGGATGATGGGATGATGAGGATGAGGATGAGGATGAGGATGATGAGGATGAGGATGAGGATGATGATGATGAGGATGAGGATGAGGATGATGATGATGAGGATGAGGATGAGGATGAGGATGAGATGGGATGATGAGGATGATGAGGATGAGATGATGAGGATGAGGATGAGGAGATGAGGATGATGATGGAGGATGGGATGAGGATGAGGATGAGGATGAGGAGATGAGGATGAGGATGAGGATGGATGAGGATGAGGATGAGGATGAGGATGAGGATGATGAGGATGAGGATGAGGATGAGAGGGATGAGGGATGAGGTGAGGATGATGAGGATGAGGATGAGGATGAGGATGAGGATGAGGATGGATGAGGATGAGGATGGGATGAGGATGATGAGGATGATGAGGATGAGGATGGATGAGGATGATGAGGATGAGGATGAGAGGTGAGATGATGAGGATGATGAGGATGAGGATGATGAGGATGATGAGGATGAGGATGAGGATGAGGATGAGGATGAGGATGAATGAGGATATGAGGATGAGGATGATGAGGATGATGAGGATGAGGAGGATGAGTGAGGATGAGGATGGATGAGGAGGATGAGGAGGATGAGGAGATGAGGAGGATGAATGATGATGAGGATGAGGATGAGGATGATGGGATGAGGAGGATGAGGAGGATGAGGAGGATGATGAGGATGAGGGATGAGGGGATGAGGATGATGAGGATGATGAGGATGAGGATGAGGGATGATGGAGGATGATGAGGTTTGAGGATGAGGATGAGGATGAGATGATGAGGATGATGAGGATGAGGATGATGAGGATTGAGGATGAGGATAGATGAGGATGAGGATGGAGGATGAGGATGAGATGATGAGGATGGGATGAGGATGAGATGATGAGGATGAGGATGAGGATGATGAGGATGAGGATGAGGATGATGAGGATGATGAGGATGAGGATGATGAGGATGAGGATGAGGATGATGAGGATGATGGATGAGGATGAGAGGATGAGGATGAGGAGATGATGAGGATGAGGATGGATGAGGATGAGGATGGGATGAGGATGATGAGGATGAGGAGATGAGGATGATGATGAGGATGAGATGATGAGGATGAGGAGATGAGGATGAGGATGAGGGATGAGGATGAGGATGAGGATGATGAGGATGATGAGGAATGAGGATGAGTGATGATGATGAGGAGATGAGGGATGAGGATGATGGATGAGGATGAGGATGAGGATGAGGATGAGGATGAGGATGATGAGGATGATGATGAGGATGATGATGAGGATGAGGATGAGGATGAGATGAGGATGAGGATGAGGATGAGGATGAGGATGAGGATGAGGATGATGAGATGAGGATGATGAGGATGATGATGAGGAGGATGATGAGGATGAGGATGATGAGGATGAGGATGAGGATGAGGATGAGGATGAGGATGAGGATGAGGATGAGGATGAGGATGAGAGGATGATGAGGATGAGGATGAGGATGATGAGGATGATGAGGATGAGGATATGAGGATGATGAGGATGAGGATGAGGATGAGGATGATGAGGATGAGGATGAGGATGAGGATGGGATGAGGATGATAGGATGATGAGGATGAGGATGAGGATGAGGATGAGGATGAGGTGAGATGAGGATGATGAGGATGAGGATGTGAGGATGAGGATGAGGATGGGATGAGGATGATGAGGAGGATGAGGATGATGAGGATGATGAGGATGAGGATGAGATGAGGATGAGGATGATGAGGATGAGGATGAGGGATGAGGATGAGGATGAGGATGAGGATGGGATGAGGATGAGGATGATGAGGATGAGGATGATGATTGATGATGAGGATGAGAGGATGATGAGGATGATGAGGATGAGTGAGGTGATGAGGATGGATGATGAGGATGATGAGGATGAGGATGAGGATGATGATGGAGATGATGAGGTGATGATGAGGGATGAGGATGAGGATGATGAGGATGAGGATGATGAGGATGAGGATGATGAGGATGATGAGGATGATGAGGATGATGAGGATGATGAGGATGGGAGGATGGATGTAGGATGATGAGGATGAGGAGGATGATGAGGATGAGGAGGATGATGAGGATGATGAGGATGATGAGGATGAGGAGGATGAGGAGGATGAGGAGGATGAGGAGGATGATGAGGATGAGGATGAGGATGAGGATGATGAGGATGAGGAGGATGGGAGGATGAGGAGGATGATGAGGATGAGGATGAGGATGAGGATGATGAGGATGATGAGGTGAGGATGAGGATGATGGGATGATGAGGATGAGGATGAGGATGAGGATAGGATGATGATGAGGATGTGAGGATGAGGATGATGAGGATGATGAGGATGAGGATGAGGATGAGGATGATGAGGATGAGGATGAGGATGAGGATGATGATGATGAGGATGAGGATGAGGATGATGATGATGAGGATGAGGATGAGGATGAGGATGAGGATGAGGATGAGGATGATGATGATGAGGATGATGATGATGATGATGATGAGGATGATGATGATGAGGATGATGATGAGGATGAGGATGAGGATGGATGATGATGATGATGATGATGATGATGAGGATGAGGATGAGGATGAGGATGAGGATGAGGATGATGAGGATGAGGGATGAGGATGAGGATGATGAGGATGAGGATGAGGATGAGGATGAGGATGAGGATGAGGATGAGGATGATGATGATGATGATGATGAGGATGAGCTACCTGACCGGGAAATCGCTAGCTTTCTGGCGAGCCTCTGGTTCTATATTCGGCCAGCGACTCGCAATGGCCGCTTCGCGGCCATTGCTCGCACTAAAGCTAGCGACTCGCAATGGCCTCGCGCCCATTGCTCGCGCAGCTGACTCCTCGCATTGGCAGCTACACGGCCAATGCTTCGCCGTGATGACGTCACAATAGTGACATATCCACGGCACGTTTTCGGGGTCCGACACGAAAATGCCTACGGCAATTATATAGTAGATGATAAGGTCATGATTTGTAATACACCTACTGATCGGATTGTAAATGGATAAAGGTTTCGGGTTTGTAGATCAGACTTTCCACAACTATGATACTAACTCTTCTCGGATGCTTCCGTTTTCCTTGCAGTTTGATTTCTTTTTTTTTCTCCTTGTGTTGCTCTCTATTTTCAGCTTTGTTACTCCTCAGTTCATGGTCTCCGTAAATTTCTTTCAAATAAAGTTATGTTACATGCTGATGATCCTAATTATGTTTAATTGAATACTGGTATATTTGGCACAGAACAGAAGCCTGGATTGAAATCTCAATAAACAACTTCCAAGTTGCCTTATGATCACTTGGTGCCAGGGATGACCCTACTTAATTTGTGAATTGTACCCATATATATCCCCAAGAAATCAAATTGTCTACAGTTTACATAACTAGTGATCTTATATCATTAAAATATCATGGGCCTGGACTTGGCTTCCTCTGGCTCATTCAGAAAGTGATCTCTTTATTCTGACGGCAGCAGTCACATTCCATTGGAGATGAGCAGGGCTGCTGATTGGCTGCAGCGGTCACCTGTCACCACTGTTGAGACAGGAAACCCTGTCGATAGAAGTGTAGAGGGGTGGGCATGGCTCTCAAACAGCAGGGGTGTATGTATTTGA
>JARQOC010000004.1:180066889-180094239 GCA_033576535.1 Allobates femoralis | reverse complement strand
CACGTCCAGGACGGAGCCCGTGGGGGAGGCTTGGCCGCCCCGTTACCCAGGTAGCGAGACCCGGATCCGTGCCCGGTAAGACAGCAGTTCCCGTGTAACGGAGTGAGCTGTATGCGTGATTAATGCCAGGCGGGCATAACCGCCATTGGGTCCGACTAGGCAGTCGGTAAAGGACCCGTAGACGTATGTAAGGGCTTAGGTAACAGTGCCCTGAATGAAAGACGATGGCCTATGTGTAACAGCCACGTATAATGTTGTGGGGAGAGTGACCCAGCTAGTGTGGATGATATTGGAGGCGATCCGTCCCTGTGGGACGAGAGGGAGGCTTGCCCTGCTGCTTGCAGTGGGTACCTGTCCCTCAACCACGACCTCTAATGGTGTGGGTGTGCCTGTGGCCAGAGACAGGGGTCACGAAGGCTCCTAGAAGGGTAACCATGGCTGATCCGTTAGGGTGCTACTCAGACGCAGGGTACAGTCGTCGACCTGGAGACCTGCCATGAGATGAGATGGAGGTTTGGTGGCGACTGGTGGCCTGTACCGTGGTGAGTAGGCCACGGTGACGCATGGTTAGCCCGGATTCTACGGTTGACCAGGTCCCTGTTATGGTCATGGAGGAGCCACAGTCCATGGATGTGTTATGATGGGCTGTGAGCGGGTGTAAGAAATGTATGTGATCCATGGACGTTTGTATGATGGATCACATATGGTATGTAAGGTTCCGGTCAGGCAGGAATCCTGACTACGGGTTAATGGGAAATCATCATGCTGGGTGACTAAAGCCGGGCGGCTGGTACCGCCATTGGGACCCACAGGGCCCGTTGAGGCGTATGTAACGAAGGTCAGAAGCAGGGGTTAAAAAGGGCTCCTAGAGTTGGGGACACCGTGGTTGAACCAGGTGGGCGCTGACCTGGACGTGGGGTGAAACACATCCCGGAAGGAGCCCCTTGGGGATACATGACATACCCGGTACTCAGGTTGCTCAATCCCTGTTATGAACCCGGAGGGGTCATCGTTGTAATGTAACGTATGTATTGATGTATAGTGTAAGTAGGCCGGAGGCCGTAGCCACCACGGGAGCTGTTAGTAGAGCTCCAATGGGGACAGAGAGATGGTTACAGGTCCCGGGTTACAATAAGATGTCATGTGCAATAAGTGTTATGTAATGTTATATGTAAAATGTATGGTGTATTTATGTAAAGTGTTTATAATCAATGTGATATGTGTCAAACATGCTACCCGGGTTATGTTATTAATATGTGAAAAATAAACGGGTAGACATTGGTTAACTTATAAACACGTGTTTGTTGTCGTTATGCAAGCGGGTTCCCCGGTTGCTACCTCACAGTTATCACATGGTCTCCGGGAGGGAAGAGTCAGGGACCTGATGGATTCACGTCCAAATTCTTTAAACAATTCAGACCACAGATTGCGCCGCTCTTGACAAGGCTTTTCAACTCGATTTGCCCTGAGAGTCCATGGGTCCCTCAGTCACTTGAGGCCCATATTCGTGTTGTTCCTAAGACTGGTAAAGACCATACTGAGGCAGCGAATTATAGGCCTATTTCATTAATCAACATCGACATTAAATTGTTTTCCAAATTGCTCGCCAATCGCTTAGCCCCTCTCCTCTCATTTTTCATTTATAATGATCAAGTGGGTTTCGTGAAGGGGAGGGAGGCTAGGGACAACACTAATAAATTGATGCTCCTCATGGCACGGTTGAGATCCACTGCTATCCCAATGTGTTTACTTTCGATGGATGCTGAAAAGGCCTTCGACCATGTTAGCTGGCGTTTTATGAGGGCCTCTTTGCAGCGGCTGGGTCTGAAGGAACGATTCCTACACAAGGTTTTGTCCTTATGTAGTTGCCCCACAGCAAAGGTTAGGGATAATGGTGGCTTGTGCGCATCATTCCCAATCAGAAATGGGACTCGGCATGGGATGCCCTTTGTTCCCTTTGATCTCTATAATCATAATGGAACACCTTGCCATTGCTATCCGGCAAAATCCAGATATAAGAGGCATGGATTGGGACCTAAAACAACATAAAGCGGCATTATTTGCCGATGATCTGCTCCTCTTGGTCACGCAGCCCTGCGCACCTCTTTCCTCTCCATACTCAAGGTTTTCGATGAGTTTGGAAAATCTAGCAATTTCAAAGTCAACATCACTAAAACAGAGGCCATGGACGTTTCCCTTACGGAGTATGAGAGGGCTCATCAGGATGCCCACTTTCCATTCAAGTGGAAATTGAATGCTCTAAAATATTTAGGGGTCGTTGTACCCAGCGATCTCACCAGGTGGTTTGACGTGAATTACCTCCCCCTGCTTCAGAAAATGACTAATGATTTACAGAAGTATGATTAGAGGCAGATCACATGGTTTGGTCGCATTAATGCGATAAAAATGGACGTCTTGCCTAGATTTCTGTTTCTATTTCAGACAGTTCCTATAGACATCCCTTCTTACATTTTTAACTGCCTACAAGTACTTATCTCTAGGTTTGTGTGTGTGTGGGGGGGGGGGGGCTAGGGGGACGACTACCGAGGATCAGCATCAAAACTCTGTACCGCCACAAACTCCAGGGTGGTGCGGGGCTACCCAATTTTAGAGCATACTACAAGGCTGCTTTTCTGGTGTGGTTGCTTGATTGGCAATTCCATCATAGTACCAAGCAATGGGTGAAGGTGGAGCAGAGAGGCATTGATATTCCGCTCTGGTGTATTCCTTGGCTTAGTCCCTTGGATAGACCCAAACTAGGTCCTGAGGCTTGATCTATATCCACTACTTTAAGAATTTGGGACACTGAAGTCAGGAAGGGGGTACTAGCAAAACGATGGGGACCTTTCACTCCAATCTTTCACAATCCAACGTTCCCCCCCGGCATTGCAGGCGACCTCCTTTTTGAAATGGTGTAGGAGGGATGCTCCACGTATGTTACATGCCTTTGGAGATGGGAGTCTCGCACCTGTTTCTTTGTTGGCTGGTTCTAATCCTGGAAGTATGCCCAATTACAGTCTTTTGTGACTAGGACCGGATCCGATACGAATTTCTCGGCCACCCAGACGCAATTCGAGAAATTTTTTTTGCAGGAGTCCCCGCCCGCGCATTTCATCTCCTCCATTTATTCTGTTTTATAAACTACCGGGAAGCAGATGATAGACCTACATTTTTTGACAGATGGGAGGCGGAGTTAGGCTCCGGGTTGTCCAGGAAGGGGTAGAAGAAGGCTTGTCTCTTTACACATAAGCTGTCAATGGCTTGTCAGGCTCAAGAGAGGAATTACAAAATTCTGTCTAGGTGGTATCAATGCCCTGCTAATATTCACGCGGCCTTCCCCTCCGCTCCAGTTGGCTGCTGGAGATGTGGGTCTGATGGGGGGGGGTCTATGATACACATCTGGTGGGATTGTAGCAAGATAAATACAGAATTCCAGAATGGCTGTGAGATCTACGGGAAGGTTAGTGGGGAGGAACAAGAAAGAATACCCTTGATAGCCTTACTATCGTTACTCCCTGGATCTATAAAGTCTCAAAAGGCAGAGCTATTGCGTTTCTTTGTGACGGCAGCCAGATCAGTTATACCTAGGCACTGGAAAACAACACATACCCTTATATCACAGAATGGTTGGTGGAAATTACCAGGATCCGCCAGATGGAGGAGCTTACGGCGGAAGTCACCGATGCAAGGGGTAGATATCTCCGTATATGGAGCCCTTGGGTTCTTTTCCTCGACACTCCGGATTTTGGTAATATGTTTGCGGTGCATATATTTTTTGATTGGGCAGAGCCCAGCACGATAGGTCCTAGTTGCAGTTTGTGGTGCTGATGAGGCACAATGAGGAGCATTTTTGGAACCCTACTCTCTTTACTTTCTTTTCTTCTCTCTTTCTCCCTCCCCTCTGTTTACACCATTACCCCCTGGTTAAAGGACAACTGCTTAATACTAGTTGTCCTGGCATATGTTTGGATGCTTTGCCCTAAGGTTTGGTTTATCCACATCTATAGGATTTGTTACCTTACTATATTTGGAGAGTTTAAACATCAGACCATTGACTTGGCTTGCTTTAATTTTCATTTAGCTCTGTTTTAGAACATTCTCGATATGGAGATATTTTCACTCAATATATGCTGGTTCCACCAGGACTCTAAAGTGATAATTGTTTCAACAGGTCCAGCAGAGAACTTGGACTTTCCCTAGAAGACGGATTTTACAGGGTCTACAGATTCTGATTTTTTTTTTTTATATGACAACTAGAGTTGATTCTGATATACCTTATCTGCTCATGATATATTTGCACACATTATTGAGAACCCTGTCAGTTACGCTGTCACAAATAGTTGTATTGTTAGTAGGGTACCCGTTTATTTCTTTTCTCTCCATAAATAAAGATTGAACATAAATTATAAATATAAAAAAAAACAAAAAAAAAAACACAACACACACGAAATCCCCACCCTCCCGTTCCAGAAGTGTTATGCTTATGGCTGGCTGTATGTGGCGGGAGAGCCAACGAGCCAGTCACTGACTAGCGTTTGGGTCTCGAACATGCAATCCCCTTACACGAACCTTCAGCGGTTCGCTTATCTCTATCACCTCTGCCAAAATGTACACAAAAAGATGAACAAAGGACAGGGTATTGTATATTGAAATTTCACATGTTGGGAAAATCTCCCAATTGTAGAAGATTGTTTGCAATTTCCAATTAATTCAGTAGCACCCCTTGATTACATATGAGCTTAACTGCAGTTCATGGCAATGGCCAATAAATAGTGTACAAAGCTGGGCAGGTCTGCCCTGTGCATTGTCTACATTCGGCCACCACCAGAGATGATCAGTGAGGGAGATGGGTGCTGGACAGCCACTGATCTGATATGGTGGATCTATCTGATGTATAGTTTCATGTAATTTGGGGTACCTGGCTCTTTGCTTTAGTGATTAGTTCTTCCTTTCTATCCAAATCATCTTGCATCATTTGTTTCTCTTGTTCCAATTCTTTAACACGTTTCTGAAGCTTAAGGAATAAGGACATGTCCAGAGGGGCTTTTTTATCAGCTGGTTCCTGAAAATAAAAAGAACATAACACATCTGTCGTATTAAACCACCTAAAAGTTACAGCACATCCTTCACACTAACATCCATGCTCATTTAGACTGAGCATGCATGGATTCTTAATTGGAGTAGCCTCCGACATGAACAGACAGTGGAAATAAAAAACATGTTGAAATTCAAGACACCCAGTCCTTCTCCAACATCTGCTAAACTGAATTTACCCAAATATCCAATACAAAGTTTAACTAAAACTGGTGCATGACCTTAAGTTTTTGGCACAAAAAAAAAAGGAGATTTTTGTGTACTCACCGTAAAAACCTTTTCTCTTAGCCTCTAATTGGGGGACACAGTACCATGGGTGTTATGCTGCTGTCCACTAGGAGGCGACACTAGGCAGAATCTGCGAAAGAGTTAAGTGGCTCCTCCTCTGCAGTATACATCCCTGGAGCAGGCATTACCTGACCAGTTTTGTGCTAAAGCAGTCGGAGAGTTAACAGATAACAGTAAAACAGGGCCTGTAACCACGCTGGCAACCTGTGTAAACAGACATAGCTAACAAAGTAATAACAGTGTAACAAGGCCTGAAACCAAGCAGGCACATGTGTAAACAGTTAAGAGTTAGTAGAATAATAATAGTACAACAAGGCCTGAAAACTAAGTAGGCACATGTGTAACCGTGAAGAGTTAACGGAGCAATAACCGTATAACAAGGCCTGTAACTAAACAGGTTCACAGTACTACAAGGCCTGTAACCAAACAGGCACTAGTTTAAACAGTCAACAGAGTGATAATAGGCGCACATGTGTAAACATGTTAACCATGTAACAGCTATACAACTGTAGAAAAGGTCCACAAGGACAATAGGGTGGGTGCTGTGTCCCCCAATTAGACGCTAAAGGAAAAGGATTTTACGGTGAGTACACAAAAATCTCCTTTTCTCCTTCGGCTCATTGGGGGACACAGGACCATGGGACGTCCCAAAGCAGTCCCTGGGTGGGAAAAAGCAATGGAACTAGTTACACTGATCATGATCAGTGAAGAACTATGCACCGATAGGCGGGCTGCTGTTGCCTGGAGGACACATCTACCCAGACCTGCGTTTGCCGAGGACTGAGTGCAAGCCCTGTTGTGGCTTAAGTATGTGCGTAGGCTGACCTTTTGGATGCCTACACACTTGTTGCACTGACACCTGGTGCCGAACGGACCAGGAGGCCACCACGGCCGTAGTGGAATGTGCCGTGACACTGCCGGAAGGGATGAGTTTTCGATGGTATAAGCGTCTTGGATGGTTAGACGAATCCACTTGGTTAGAGGAACCTTAGAGGCTGACATGTCTTTATTTCTGCCCTCTGGAAGAAGGGATACCTAGTCTTGGATACCTAGATGCGTAGGGCCTTGACAAGGTCGTGCATATGTAGGTCTTTCGCGACCGGACAGACTGGACTCGGGCGCAGCGATGCCAGAGAGACGTCTTCATATAGGTGGAAGGAGTATACCGCCTAAGAAGAAGGATGGAACCAGCCGTATGGCAATCTTGTTCAGGTGGAACACCAGAAAAGATGGTTTACCTCTGCAGAGAAAAGTAATTCGCCAACAAAACATATTACTGTTTGGATGAGAATGCTAAGGGTAATATATCCCATAGAGGCTCAAAAGGTGGTTCTTGTAGGTCCGTGAGGACGAAGATCAGGTCCCACAGGTGTAGTCCTGTTGTATGGAGACCTTATATGACAGACCCTTTGAAAGAAGGATTTTTCTAGAAGCCTGGTGGCAAGACGTTTTTGGAAGAAGGTGAAACGGGCCGAAACCTGCAGTGTGAAAGACCCTAAGGACAGACCTGAGTCTAGGTCTGAGTGGAAGAAATGGAGAGTTCTTGGTATGAAATAGGGCCAAGGGGAATGGCCTCTAGAGGTGCCCCAAGCTAAAAAGAAAATCAAAACGATTACACTTGTGTGATGGTGTATTGTCGATAAGGCTGGTTTACTCGCTGTGACTATGGTCGCTACAATATTCTGGGAAAAAACCCTTGGGTTAAGTTCCAGGTCTCAAGGGCTAAGCCATTAATTTCAGAGTTGAGGAATTCTGAGGGAGAACTGGCCCTGAGAGCAGGTCTGGACAGTCTGTTAGTCATCCTGGTAATGCTGGTATGAGTTGGGACAAAATTTGCGTCCAAGCACATATGGGCCAGTCTGAGACTACAAGGATGATCCAGTGACATTGTTTGACATTCCACACTATTCTGGTAGTGGGGAAAGAATATAGGGGAGATGGATACAGGTCCAGTCTTGGACTAGTGTGTCTGTCCTATTGACTGCAGGTCCTAGGACCTGGCCAGGAAGGATGAAACCTTGGCATTGAGGCGTGACACCATCAGGTCCACATCTGTAGTTTCCTGGGGCTGGCAGCCTTGACGGAGGACATCTGGATGAAGGGACCGTTTCCCTGAGTCAGTCCCTTGGCGAGTTAGGAAAACCGCTTCCCAGATGTGTACACCTGGTATGAGAACAGCTGACAGTACAGTGTTCAAGGATTCCACCCGGTGAAGGATGTGGCGAACGTCTATCATCGCTTGGAGATTGTGGGTTCCACCCTGGTGGTTGACATATGCCACGTCTGTGGCATTGTCTGACTGTATGGGCTCGTGTTCCACGTTCTGCGACCCAGAGTTTTGTTTTGGTAGTCTAGGGAGGGAGGCCGGGTAGGCCTTGTGCGGTCGCAACTTCAACCCGAGTCCCCAACAGTGGGGAGTCGAGGAAGGAGTATGCTATGTGTCGTAGGTTCCAGAGGCCCTTAGCTGAATTACCAGTGCCGCTGTAGATCACGGTGTTTCAGCCTGCATCTTGTGAGACTTGGCTGTCATCACCGCCAGCCAGAGCTCCAGCTGTGGGGTCTGGAGAGGACTGGCGAACAGTCCTGGGACGCCTTACAGTTGTCAGGTAATTGTAGGTTACATCAGCTTCAACTGGGCTCTCCAACAGTGGGGGGTGGGGTGGGGGGGTGGGGTGGGGGGATGGGGGGGGGGAGTCGAGGAAGGAACCTGTCAGTTAAACTCGTAGTAAGTCCACCACAACCTAGTTGTCCCAGCTGTGTGGGGAATCGGGAAGGGGTATGTTGGATGACTATTTGAGAAGTTTGAAAATCAACAGGGCTCCGCCAATGTTGGGGGACCAGGGATAGGGCATGTCGGTGTCTCACTTCAACCTAGCTCCCCCCAGGGTAAAGCCATAAGGTTGGATAGGTGTATCAACAGGTACCTGCATCTGGCACGATGGTAGGAAAAGCACAATATGTGCGGTGGCCCGTGCGCTCGACAGAGACTTTGCATGTACCACTCTGGAAATTAGGGATGTGTATGAATATAGGGAATCAGGGACGTTTATTTTTACTGCAGGAAAAAACAGTGCTGGACAACGTGACGTGTTGCACTGACCTGCGTAGTATTGCATTGTTCCTTGCCTGGTGTGCAGAGGGAGGATGACAAGCTGCAGCAGGATATATCGCTGCTGGTTGTCCTTCAGTTGCTATTGGAGACTGCTGCACAGCTAAGGTGTACTGATTGTTCTCTCCGGATTCCCTGTGTGCCCTGCACAGCGGATGCGGTGACATTGAAGTGTCTGTAATGGCTGCGGAGTGATTTCTTACATAGATCCTTGATGAAGAATCCCTAAATCCCTATCTCCTCCTGCTGTGAGGATAGGGGCAAAAGGATGCCACAGCGGTGGCAAGAAGGTGTCCGCTGGCTTCTGTGTGCTCCAGCAGACATTCCGCCTGTGACCGTGCTCCCACATGTGCAAGCTCTGCGGTGGCAAGAAGGTGTCTGCAGGCTTCTGCCATTTTAGGCTGGTTGTCCCTCACAATTCGGCCGACCTGTGCCCCCACATATGTAAGCGCTGTTCGCCGCTGCCATACAGCGGCGTCAGCACTGAAAAACTGTCATGGCGGTGGAGCGATGAAGAAGGGGGGCGGAGCTGCAAAAGGGCGCGCCAAGAATTGCTGAGAGGCGCATTTCTAACCTTATCCCGCCTACCGTGCTGACGCTGTGGAGGCTCCGACGTCAGGCGGGCAGGGAAAAGCCGGATGATGTGATGGCTAGGCTGAAGCCGGGGCTTCGCATGAATCGCGGGCACAGTGCGGAGGTCCGTGGGAGCCGGACTAGAAACCGTGTTGGCTGTCACTGGAGGCTGCACCCACGATAGGCCAGTCGAGGGACCCTTGTAAGGGTAAGGGCTTTTATAGGGGTCTTGTGGCTGCTGAGGGTCTGGTGGCTGGATGCCTTCTTGGAGTCTCCTGCTTCTGTGCAATGGTATTGCACGTGCAGGCATGTGCCTGCTGTCCACCCTGAGCCGGCCCCGTTAGGAGCACGCAGCAGAGCTGGTGCTCCTGAGGTGTGCTGCAGCATTGAAATGTGCTGCAGCATGTGCCCTTGAGAAGCACGCAGCAGAGCTGGGGCTTCTGGGGTAGACCCCTCGCAGCGTGCTGCAGCGTCTTGCAGTGCAGCTATGTGCTGCTGCTTGTCATACCTTGCGGTGTCTCGACCTAGGGGAATTAGGGAGGTATTGAGAAGCATGCAGCAGAGCTGGGGCTTCTGGTGTAGACCGCTTGCAGTGTGCTGCAGCATCTTGCAGTCCAGCTATGTGCTGCTGCTCGTCATACCTTGTGGTGTCTCGACCTAAGGGCCCCAAAGAGGGAATTAGGGAAGTATGCTGCCGTCCACCTTCAGAGGTCTCCTGTGTAGCTTCGACTTCAACCCAGGGTCCCCGACAGTGGGGAAATGGGGAAAGATGGACATCGTCTCCACTTCAACCAGGCACCCCCAACAGTGGGGGGCCAAGGAAGGACCATGCCGGGAGTCTTGTCAGAGACCCACTTTTCTTCTTCTTGAAGTAAAAATTCAAAAAGTTAAAAATTTTAGAAGAAATAAAATTTAGGTGTGCCTCCTAACGAAACTAAGCAAAAACTGGTGAGGCAATGCCTGCTCCAGGGGTGTATACTGCAGAGGAGCCACTTAAAGGGATCCTGTCACCTCCAAAACACCTCCTAAACTACCAAAACATGTCTCTGCAGCATCCTATCACTAATCTCACAATCCTTTTGTCTCCTAAAAGCATCCTGTGAAAGCGCATAAAAACGTTTTAATACTCACTCATTAGTGATTATAATTAGCAGGGGCTATATTCTTTAGCCCTTAAGGCGTGTTTTGCAGCTCTAGGATCCAGCCCCTCTCTGTCTGTGTTTACCTTCCCCCCTCTCTATTACTCACAGAATGCAAATCATTAGTCCTGCCTTCAGCTTCACATCACAGCAGCACAGACAGAGAGAAGGTGGATCATTCGGTGCGTGAAAATGAGCACCTAGGGAGGGCTTAGAGTCTCACAGGGGACGGACGCCCTGTGAGACTTATCCAGGGACAAGAAGTCTCAGATTTTTAAGTGTATATTGTTGTTATTCCAATGTTACAAAGGGCTTTTTTTTTTTTATAGAAAAGGAGCACTAATACTGATATGTTAGGGTGCAGGGACAGGTATTAATAGGGTTGGGGGTGATTTGGAGGGGTCAGGTTCCCTTTAACTCTTTTGCAGATTCTGCCTAGTGTCGCCTCCTGGAGGACAGCAGCATAACACTCATGGTCCTGTGTCCCCAATGAGGTGAAGGAGAAAAGGAGATTTTTGTGTACTCACCGTAAAATCCTTTTCTCTTAGCCTCTAATTGGGGGACACAGACCGTGGGGGTGTTATGCTGCTGTCCACTAGGAGGCGACACTAGGCAATCTCTGAAAAAGAGTAATTGGCTCCTCCTCTGCAGAATACACCCCCTGGCAGGAGCCTTATCCGACCAGTTTGTGCTAAAGCAGTAGGAGAAGACAGTGACAAGAAGCAGGTCACAAAAAAACAATGTGACTATAAATGACACTGAAAAAGCGTAGAGCTTAACATAAGACAATATAAAGCTCAACGAGTGTAGAGCCTAAAGGAGAAGGTGCGTATTTAAAAAAGGAAACAATACCAACAAAGCCCGATACGGCCAACAGGGTGGGAGCTGTGTCCCCCAATTAGAGGCTAAGAGAAAAGGATTTTACGGTGCGTACACAAAAATCCCCTTTTCTCCTTCGCCTCATTGGGGGACACAGACCGTGGGACGTCCTAAAGCAGTCCCTGAGTGGGTAGAGAATATTGTTATAAACTCTTATAAAAAGCACACCACCGAGGTGGAATATTGCCACCTGGGAGATACGTATACCCGGATTTGTGTTAGTTAACGCTGGAGTATAGATGTCAAAATGATTACCAAAAACAAGACTAACTCAGATGGCTGGTGAGCACACCTGTTAGTACATAGACCTGGCGCCATGATCCAGGATACTCCTTTCCTAGGAGTAGAGAACCTCGGTATGCAATGACCGAAGACGATACCACATCTAGCCAGCAGTTCTAGCTAGCAGTTGTAAGGCAGTAGACCTGTGACCGGGGTACCTGGCATAGTACCTTGGTATCATATTGAAGAAAAAAATGACCTAGAGAGTCCGGCCTCTGCATGTGTGGAAATGTCCAAACAGGAATAAAAGGTGTGACAGAGAGACCGAGCGTACCTAACATCACTCAATGCCCTGGTACAAGGCACAGGGACGGAAAGAAAAAATACTTGCAGGTGGGATGAAAAGACCACCTTCATAAAGGGTGACCGCCTGGTCAAAGCACCCTTAAAGGTGGAGGAAAAGCTGCAACTAGGAAACGCCACAGCCGAACAGAATGAATCGGTAATGGAAGTGTCTCCAGAAAGACACAAAATCTGGGAACAGCGTATGGAAACTTCTTGAGAAACCCAGCACGGGTTTTGAAAACAAAAAAGGGATAACCGAAACCGGAAGCATAAGAGAACGCAGAAACAGCATCTAAGGTGCATACAGCAACGGCAGCCGGAAAGAACTCAGGTCTCTGGTAACAGAACCAGAGTGAGAATTACCTAAAAAACACCTGAGAACGAACCGTTAAGGGTGGCTAAAAACCGAGGGCTAAACCCAGGAACGAAAACCACGATGCGTGGAAAACCACTGCGAGTGAGAAATAGGCCCTTTTTCATATACACACACACATATAGATATATAATATATACATATCTACACCCATACATACATACATAAACATCCATGCCCATGGATGCTCAAAACCACAGAACGTGAGGGAGAAAACCCCCCAAACCTATGGGGTCTGCCGGCGAGGACAGGACATCAAACGTCTGGCCGAAATGAACCATGAACAGGAAACCTAGACAGAGAACAAGGTGACATTTGCTGTCAGCGACCCGTCGAGGTAGGTCAAACCCCTGGACTATCTGGGTGGAAGGTGGGCCCGAAGGAGAGAGGGCACTCCGTTGGATAGGATTGTGCGTGCATCCGTGAATGGTATGCAGATAGAAACATACAAGGGAAAGAACTGTATTCAGGAGCAGATTATATTATCCGTCCTCAGGTTAGAGAACTCGATGAAGCCAAGACCAGTTGAAAGAAAAAACCTCTGACTAACGACAGTCAGACAGGATAAAGACGGCCCCACTGGGGAAAAGATGTGCCCAGTGTATCACCTGATTGTTGAAGTAGTCTACCTGGAGATTAACATGTGACAACTAAGATGTATTCAGCTTCGTCAAATGGAACTGATGAACCATCCGTAGTCCGGGAAATAACATAGGCGAGAGTGACTATGACTGAAGATTAACAAGATGCTTGTACCCGGGCACGAACCGGGCAGCTTTGCGTTGGTAGACAGCTGTTCTTACCACTAGGTCACAGCACCTATGTACCGTTTTCAAGCATAACATCGTAGCTCCAGTGGAAAGCTCTTCAAGCGATCTGGAACGAAGGGGCCTCTCTGCGTAGATTAAGGCGTATGAAGTACAACTGGTCCTGAGAGGCGTGCCGATATCCTGCTCTTGTCCCAGGTGGCAGAGCTGTACTCTGATGCCTGATGTGATATAGCTGGTTCGGCGACAGTTAGTGCGCTACAACCCAGGGGCCACCATTGGTGGCTGGGGAGACTGCAGTAGTATAAGGAACTGTGCCATTTAGTCTGTGGCATTGATTTAGCTGTTGCGATGGCCATCAGCATGCAGCAATCCAGGAGCCGGAGGCGAATAGGGAGTCTGAAAATTGGCCCGGAGCTATGCCATCCGCAGCAAACTCAGATATCCATTGAGAGGAGCTTGATGTTGAAAGTCTGTGGCAAGCCGTCCATAGGGGAGATCGGAACGCATAGGAACCGTCGCCCAGGACTGCATCCATCATGGCAGGGGGAGATCGGAACGCATAGGAACCGTCGCCCACGACTGCATCCATCATGGCAGGGGGAGATCGGAACGCATAGGAACCGTCGCCCACGACTGCATCCATCATGGCAGGGGGAGATCTGAACGCATAGGAACCGTCGCCCACGACTGCATTCAACATGGCAGGGGGAGATCGGAACGCATAGGAACCGTCGCCCACGACTGCATCCATCACGGCAGGAGGAGGTACGTGGAGGAAACACCTCGTGTTTCTGCCTGTTGTAGCTTGCGGGAAATCAGTACGTCAAGGTACCGTCGCCCTCAGTAGACGCAACTTCCGGGAATGGCGAGACAACTGGGAGAAAATTAAACCTTCTGTTCCACATGGAGAATAGACAGTTAGTCAGTGTAAGGTAGAAGCTCCTTCATTCTGAAGCCTCAGTTTGCCTTCAAACCAAAAAATCCCGTGAGGGATTCCGTAGGGACAGGCTCTGCCTTCCAAATGTATGCCAAGCGCCCATCCTGAAGGTAAAGCTTTTGCAGCCATTACGGCCGTACAATGTTTACTGCATGAATGAGGGCGTGCGTGCTGGATTTAGTAGATCTGGGACCAGGCCTCGCTTGCGTAGGGCGGTGTGCTGAGGGGGAGAGCGACCCAGTTGTGCTGTGTCGCTATTGAAGGAACTTCCAAGTAAGGAAAAAACGGGGACCGTACTCACGGCCATGCCGCGCCAGACGGTCCACCTGAGGTTCATGCGACCAGAGTAGGGTCCGTGTAGATAACGGAGACTGGTAGGTCCTGCTTCAGGTTGGCCCTTGCATAGCACTTGCACGTTTTCTCAATTCACCTGCATGACAGGTGTGGCGAGTGGCCGCAGGACCTCTTGTTCCACGTCCAGCAACCCAGCATCATGATGTTTTGTAGCTTGGGGAGGTAGGCTGGGTAGACTCCTGATGTCTGAACTCTGACCAGAGACTCCACCAGAGGAAGTGGAGGAAGACGAAAAAACATGCGGCATTCTTAACCTTGACCCAGCACCCCGCCCGAGGGGAGCTGAGGAAGGAGTATGGATATAACTAGGAGTTCTCAAAACTGCACCCCAACAGAGGGGAGCTGAGGGAGGAGCATGCAAGGCACCTCATGTGTCAGAGACCCGTCCTTGAAACCTCTGTGTGAGGGGGGATAGTGATCCTCGCAACCCTGCATCTCTGGAGTCCGGAGGGATCCAGAACCGACCATTGTGTGAACGCTTGGCTCCCTGCAGGAACTGAGCATAGGTCCCTGCAGGAAGATCAGCTGTGTTTGTAGGCCGGGTGATTGACCCGGAGTCGTGGAAATACAATGGTGAAGGAACCACACCGAGATCCTGTCGACCTACCTACGGTAAAAACCGTTAAAAAACCACTGAGAGTGATCCCTTTGTTAAATAGGAATCCTGGTGAGCTAGCGAGGGCAGCTGGGGCCCAAGATTACCACCTAGCGGGCCTGGAGCCCCGGCGTTGTTGCTGTCACACAGAGGCCCAACTGTTGGTTCTGAGAAAGGATGCTGGACAGTCCTGAGAAGAGTCAACTTCTACGCAGCTGTCCAAATGTGGGTGGCAAAGGAAGAACGTGACAGAGTCGTGCAGTCTTGAAATATGACGACTGCAACAGCACCCCCAACCGAGGGGGTTGAGGGGTGAGTGTGACGGTGATGTAGGAGAATCTCCGCTTCAACCCAGCATCCTGACCTGAGGAGAACCTAGAAAAAGCATGTTGGGCAACTGAGAGGTATCTCGGAGTCAGTCTGAGTACCCCACTGTGGATGGCCTAGGAAGGTTGGACCATCATGTGTCGGGTCGACCAGGGAACGCCCTGGGATAGATGGTAATAGGGGTAAAGCCACATGCCTTATGAGACATGGACAAGTTGTCCACATTACGGCATTACATCATAGATCTCCTGATCCAACCACATTGCCATATAGTATAGGCACTGTATTCTCAACTACAGTCCCCACTAGAAATACCCCCCTAGTAGGAGAGGTTTTGTCTATGGGAATAAGCATTTCCAGCTTAAACTCCAGCTGACTGCAAGACATAATATTGTATGCATACCCAGACAGAGGGGGGGTTGGAGAGAGGAGCAGCAGGATGAACTGCTGACTAAATACTGCCGTGCTGGAGAGAAGAGAAGCAGATGATGAAGGAGTATGGAGCAACAGCCTTGACTCGCATCCAGAGAGATACTATCTGGAGAGTATGGAGGCTGCAATACTCCCTCCTAATTGTGTCCTCTTGAGAGGAAAGTAAAAAGTAAAGAAAAAAGTAAGTGCACTCCTAAGGGCCCTTTCACATCAGCGTTTTTCGTAATTCGCGGCAGATGCGGTGAAAAAAACCGCATCTGCCGCATAACCGTTCCACTTGCGGCGCGGTTGCGGTTTTTCCCATACAAAGTATAGGGGGACTTGCGGCAGATGCGGCAAGTGCGGTTTTGCACTTGCGGCAGCGAAAAAAAACGCGGCTGACCACGGTTTTTTTCGCTGCCGCACCTGCCGCAAGTGCAAAACCGCACTTGCCGCATCTGCCGCAAGTCCCCCTATACTTTGTATGGGAAAAACCGCAACCGCGCCGCAAGTGGAACGGTTATGCGGCAAACGCGGCAGATGCGGTTTTTTCACCGCATCTGCCGCGAATTACGAAAAACGCTGATGTGAAAGGGCCCTAAGACACTAAGCAAAAACTGGTCGGATAAGGCTCCTGCCAGGGGGTGTATTCTGCAGAGGAGGAGCCAATTACTTTTTTTCAGAGATTGCCTAGTGTCGCCTCCTAGTGGACAGCAGCATAACACCCACGGTCTGTGTCCCCCAATGAGGCGAAGGAGAAAAGATAATTTTGTATAAAGTAATGCAAGTCATAGTTTTACACGGTTTGTAATACTGAAATGTATGTAAAGTGCTATGGAACAAATCGCGTTATACAAAGAATAACTATTACCGTATAATAATAATACTAAGCTTATTACATTGACCTCTATGGAAAAGTATTTCCCACATAAAGTGGTCCGTTTACATTATTCTGCACAGGATAATTTCTTCCAAACAAACTTGACCTGAACACCAAGTCCTGTTGATTTTAGTCTCACCTCATTCCGGTATGGGAAATCTTCCGATTCGGTCATTTCTGAACTGAAGGTGTATTCAGACTCGTTGCTGCTGTGTGTGGAGTCCGTCCTCTTGTGTCCGGGCTTCGGAAGGCTCTGAAATATTAACAGTAAAGTCAGAACAATTTCCTAATCTCTTCTATATGGTGCTGTGCACAACAACTCGCCAACTCACCATGATGCTCATTTCTTCTTTAAGATCGTCATACCGCTCCTCCAAACGACTGAACTCATTGAGGAGATTCTGATATCTCAGCCTCTCATCATTCAGTTCAAGTTCAAGCTCCTTTGTTTCTTGCAACAATCTTTTCTCCATATCCTCTAAGAAATACAAAGAAAAAAAAAAAAGAAAACAGAATAAATTAAATTGATGGCAATTTCTGAAGTCTTTTCTTGTCATTGACATGTACAGTAGTCTTTAGAGGAATACCCAGATAAATAATAAAAACATTTCCACATGATTTCAACATGGCAGAAAAGAGAATGTAGGGAGTTAAAATCCAGGTCACTTTCATCAATTTTATGCAAAGGTTTGCACCAGTTTAGAGACCTAAACCCCCATGCAATTTTATACGAATGTCGGCCAAACCTACTGATATGCATGGGTTCAGCTGACAGTAATGTGTGGGGTCGCTGGCAGCTGATGGTCAGGGGAGATGTCAATCATGACCATCTGATTTTAGACTGCCGATCACATTGTTCTCCCGGAGATAGACCGCCTGCACATGTCAGATGGCAGCTTTCTCATTGAACATACAAGGGCTCTTGGCCGAACGAGGTCTCATGTATGGGAGAGACGGGTGAGATGGCCATCAGCTTAATGATCGCCATTGCATTGTTTGTCGGTCAGCCGTAAAATGTGTATGGCCAGCTTTAGAGAGACGCTCTAGATGACTGAGTCATTCCTGCATTACATTGGGTTCCACGTGATAATACATTTTGCCTGTTGAGCTGCTAAGGAAATGGGTAAATCTGCTTCTCCGCACCAGGGGTGTGCAGAAGTGGATGGCTGCATTTCTATAGGGTTTTTGGCTTTGAAACAATGCTTTTAAACTCAACAAACGGTGACACTGGTACGTTAGGAAGCTGAAACATTTAATCAATTTGTATTGGCACATACCAGTCATTCGTTTGGCTTGTTCCTGGATTAGGAGATTCAGCTCTTCCTTTTCTGCTTTCAACAATAAGTTCTGTTCTTTTAGTTCAGACAACAGCTGCAAAATAAAGCAAAAACAGAGCTATTACCTTAGACCTTCGAAGAGTACGAGGTAAGCTACAAGCTAATGTTAAATCCATCTAGGGCAGGTGAAATACAACAGCAGGGAATGAAAAGACTTTATTAGACTGTGGGAACAAGAAACAGATACTCCCATGGGTAGAAAAAAAGCCCAGCAAAAACTACCAAATGTGGCAAGACGTTAAAGAGGACCTTTGACCAAAGTATTCACTGAGAGCTGGACACGCCATATAATAGTGGCTGCAGGCAGTGATAAAACGTGGGTTTCTTTTTGTTCTTTTACGCCCATCTGTTGCAGATATACTAGCAATCAAAGTATTTGCACATAAGGAGTTAATTTTTATTATTTTAAGGGAACCGGATATCCGATACATGGTGTCCGTTCTGCGAGAAGCATGTATTAGACCGTGGCTTCATGATTTCACCCATGTATATTTAACTCTGAAATTCCGCTGTGTTTCAGAGAAAAATATAGCTTAATAGCTGTGGGGGACCTAGCTGGGCAAGAGACTATTTGGACTCCCTGTCTGCTGCCAGTGACTAACAGGTTTCTCTCTTCAGGTGCACACAAGAAGAGATCTGTCAGCCCAGTGCAGCTCGGTCCCAAGTGGCTATTAAACTGTTAAGGCCTCATTACACAGTACAATGTCCCAGCGATCCGACCAACGATCGGGTAGCTGGGACATCGTTAGCTGATCGCTGGTGAGCTGTCAAACAGGCAGACTTACCAGCGATCAGCAAGAATGCTGGTAACCAGGGTAAACATTGGGTAACTAAGCATAGCAGTGCGCTTACTTACCTGATGCTTACCCTGGTTATCTGCTCCCAGCGCTTGCTGTGTGGCGCTGGGAGGTCGTTCATCGTTTGTCTCCCGCTGTCACACATGCCTGTGCTGGCTGCCCAGTGGGAGACCAACGATAAATTTATGGCCCAGTCCATTCTTGCATGATCAACGATCTTATCATTGGTTCGTTGATACGTGTCACACGCTACAATGTCATTTCAACATCGCTGCAAAGTCACCAAACCGGTGACATTGCAACGATATCGTAGCGTGTAACAGGGCCTTTAAGCTCTGAAATACTGTGACGAGTGAGAAAAACAAATGTGCTTGAAATTGTGCAGCTTCGGTCTGGTAAAGGCTGCTTATTGATCGTACAACATGCATCAACTCTCAGGTTCTCTTTAAGTCCAAGTGGCTATTCGTTATTTTTTAACAACAATTTAAGGAGAAAAGACACTCCCACCCTAGCTTAGGTTTATCAGTGTGCGAGATGTAAGGACACAGCTCTGATCTCCCTTGACAGTGTTACAAGAAGAGGAGAGCCGATAGAAGGGTTTGCAATGAAACCCCGCTACACAACAACCTCATCTGAAAGGCATCAGTGTTCTGTGCTCTGCTCCCAGCACTTTATAATCATGCAGGAAGTTAGACCAGGAAATCAGAGCTGTATCCTTACATCTCACACGTTATGGTGGGGGTGTTCCCTGTAAGATGTTTTTGCTTAACTATGATTGGCCAACTCATATAGACAGATATCCCCAGTGAAGAGCAACAAACAACACTTTTTTTCTTAAGTTCAAGTGGGTGTTGCCTTATTATGTGTCCATACTACTGATTAGTAATCTCTCTGTAATGGAGTAAGTATTAAACAAAAAATGTTTTATTACTCTCTGCAGCCACTATTACATTGTGTGTCCAGTTCAATATAAAAAAGTTGGTGAACGGTCACCGTTAAGGAACTTTTCTTTCCGTCCATGAAATTATGCTTGTATAATCCTCATTAACAGGGAAGATTTTTATAGACCAGAAACACACTGTATTCTGTACTTACAGCAACAAGATGCTACATAGAAGAGTAAATAAGGCTCATCACTTAAAACGGATCCTCTGTCTTCGTCTAATTATCCTCCATGTTCATTAATAAAGCAATACAAGCAAGAGGCTTGTTTTTAGTGCAATGTCATGATAAGCACTTTGATGGATAAAATTTACTCGTCATACTAACATTATTTTATATGCAAATTGTCACTTAAGTAGACAACCTGTAATGCCACCAATAAAGGTAGCAATCCTAAAAGTCATAATTGACTCTTTAACAAGCCTTTTAATATGACTTAGGATTTATGCCAGATCAGAACCCCAAACTGCAGACGCTGCGTTTCAGGGTGATTGCCCCTCATCAGTGCATTGTGTGGGAATTCTGATCTGGCTGTATGAGAGGCTAAGACGAGGTCTGGGGGAACAGCTATTCTCCTTGTGTTAGGCATTTCCCACCCTGCTCCTCCAATCCAGGATCAAACAGCATTATACATAAAGGGGTTTATATAAAATGTATAAAAGCTGAGGATCTGGTTGCTGAGACACTTTGTCGGGATCGCTGGAACATTGCTGTGTGTAACGGCACCCTAAGTGTAATGGAAGTAAGCACTACTCCACCGGTTACGGTGGGTCTCAGTTGTTCAGTGATAGGGTATATATGTTCATGGGACAGCCCTTTCAGATGTTTTTTTAAAGGTATTAAAATTTGAATTTACGACAGATACTGTATATATTACAAATCAGGACCACAGCAAACAAATACATGCTGTGTATAATAGCCAATGCAGTGCTGTTTTCAGGAGACCTGATACTTATAGTCATAATGTATTGGTGCAGATTTTTTCGATATGTTCCAAAAGATGTTTACACAGTTTGTTAGTAGTTTTTTCCAAAATGGGAACATATGCGTTATTACCTACTTTTTAACTTGTAAACATTTCTAATGCCCAATAATTTAAAATACTGATAATGCTTTTATTTGGTGTATTTGTCTGCAGTTTCTCCAGTATCTACCTTCTCTGTCTCGGTCTTATATCGGTCCGCACTCTCCTCGATCTTCTTCTTATCATTCTGTGTTTCAAGCAGTTCTTTCCTAAGCCGGGCTAACTCCTCCTGCAGGCTGATCACTCTGTTTGTGGCATTTTTAGCCTCCTCTTCAAACTTCTTCAGACGGTCGACGTCACTTCGTAGCTTATCTTTCTCAGTGCTGTAGGAGACCTCTAGATGCGTCAGTCTCTCCAACAAGGACTTGTTGTCTTTATGCTAAAAAGACACAGGAGATATTATGATCCTAGCAAGTAGCAGGAGACTGACGAACATTCGTAAAATACAGCTTAGTGTCCGGCCATATGAGGGCTATACACTTACATGTTCATCAATTCTACGCTGCAACTGCATGATCTTATTTTCCATGCCAAAGTTGAGTTTCTTGTAATGTTCAACGGAGCGAGCTTCAATTTTCAGTTTCTTCAGCTCTCTCTTGGCCATCATCCGGCGGTAGCAAGACTGAAGGTAAACAATGGCTCTCATGCTTCTCTTGTAAGTCTTACGAGCCAACCAGCCGCGGGCATGCTTCTGAATGATGGTAGCTTTGGATATCCTTAGCATCTAGAGGTTGATGGAGATTGTGATTAGTAATTTTGTTCATCTCACAATACAGACAACCCCCCATCCCCGTACAATAGTGATAAAGGAGTGGTAGCATAATCTATTCTACATCACATACTGTTGTCACACATTACTAAACCCATTCCCTACAAAATTATTGGCTTACTGATGGGATAGATGACTGTGCATCCTACATTAGGCGGTGTTCACACAATGAACTCATGTTACATTTTTGTTGACAATCTTTGCAAAAACATACCCTTTTGCTGAAATTTTCAATAAGAGCAGCAAAAATATTGTGGTTTTATTAGAATGGCAAGAGAGAAGCAACACGGTCAAAGTGTGTAAACAAAACCTTAAAGAAATATTCCAATCATGTAAAGTGAAGGCATAAAATAGAACTAAAATCAATCTAAATGATTGTATGTACCTCTGGAGGCCTTTTGGATCTTAAAAATAATAGTTTTGTATATTACTATTCCTTCTAAGTTTGTCCTGCACTGTGGCACACCAGAGCACCTGGCTGTGCAGTGATATACAGACATCCTAATTTACTTTAATAGGGGTAGCCACAGATGGCTTGGGAACATTGAAATGGATAGGTACATTGCTATGCTAGTGCTGCATATCCTTCTTTCACAGGATCAGTGGAGGTCCATAAGGTTGGAACCCTCAGAATCACAAGATGATAGCATATCCTAGTGATATGGGAAGACCCCTGTAGGTAAGCTATATACAATGAACCATAAATGGCTGTTTACATGATCACTGTTGGATTTCCTTACCTGCCGGTACCTCTTTCTGGTTGCATAACCCCGAAGATATGTCTGGAGTGAAAGTGTAACATACTGTATACGCCGATACTTCTGGCGAACGACATACATTCTCCGGTACTTCTGTATAATAATTGCGGCTCTGGTCCTGCGCAGGAACTGGGCATAGCTGTATGGACAAGACAGATGGATAAAGCATCCTCATAATTCATATCACACAATGTTATAGCTCTTAAAGTGTAACCGCCATTTAAATTATTTAATAAAAATGTAGAGCAATTGATTTTAATAAACTTTCAAATATTCTTCGTAAGAGAATTCTAATAGAAAACTATTCATAAACCTTCCAGAAGATGTCCCCACTAGACTGTGTCTGAAGCTCATTCTCAGTGAGAGCCATCTTCAGCCTCTTAAACAGACTGAATATGGCCATATAACCATATAAGAGGGGATGGGGCCTAAACTGTGCCTGTCTAACTCTGTATCAGATTACATCAGGCACAGGACACTCCAAGCCAACAGCACAAAGACAGGATATCTTATCTCCTGGATCCACATGCTCTGCTATTATCTGAGGAGCTGTGTTGGGGTCATCAGCTGTAGCACAGAGCAGAGTTATCTGAACGCAGGAGATAAAAATCACAGCAACTTTGTGCTGACAGCATGGTGTCCTTTATCTGAGGTAATCTAATACACTGATCTGTGTCCAGTCACACTGTGTAGGACCCGCTCCTATATGTAAGGTTTAGAAACACCCTAGTGGGGACATCTTCTAGAAATTTTATGAATGGTTTTCTACCAGATTTCTCTTTTGAAGTATATTTGAAAGTTTACAATAAAGAGAATTTTGTTTACTTACCGTAAATTCTTTTTTCTTGAATCATTAATGGGAGACCCAGACAATGGGGGTTTAGGCAGTCTGCCCTCCGGAGGCCACACTAGGTACTACAAGTTTTTTGTAGTCTCCGCCCCTCCGCCTATAAACCCCCACTGCAGGAGCAGATCCTCAGTTTAGTTCACAAGCTGCGAGGAGGCAACCCACACCACAACTCTAGGCATGGCCGCGAACAATGCTAGCCAAAGAAGCCTGAGCCAAAAGGTTCAAAAACACAACAAAACGTCCAACGGGACAACTGGGTGGGTGCTGGGTCTCCCATTAATGATTCAAGAAAAAAGAATTTACGGTAAGTAAACAAAATTCTCTTTTTTCTGATCATCATAATGGGAGACCCAGACAATGGGGATGTCCTAAAGCAACACCCCAGGGCGGGAAAAGAGTTCCTTTGAGACGGTTGATGTGCGGGGCACCTCAAAGGTGAGCCACCGCCGCCTGTAGGACCCGCCTGCCCAAACTCGCATCCGCAGAGGCATGGGCATGTACCATGTAATGTTTGGTAAACGTATGGAGGCTAGACCAAGTGGCTGCCTGGCAAACTTGTTGAGCCGAAGCCCTGTGCCGCAGAGCCCAAGAGGCACCAACGGCTCTGGTAGAGTGAGCCTTCAATCCCACCGGGAGAGGCATACCAGAAGAACGGTAAGCTTCCAGAATAGGAGCTTTGATCCACCGCGCCAAAGTAGATTTTGAGGCCGGGGAACCCCTACGGCGACCAGCCGTAAGGACAAACAGAGAGTCCGAGGTGCGTACCGACGCAGTACGAGACACATAAACCCTGATAGCCCTCACCAGGTCCAGAGTGTGTAACTCCTTCTCACTCCGGTGAGTCGGGTTAGGGCAAAAAGAAGGGAGAACAATCTCCTGATTAATATGAAAAGGTGACACCACCTTAGGCAAAAATTCTGGTCTCGTGCGCAACACCACCTTATCCTGATGAACCACCAGGAATGGAGACTTGCACGAGAGCGCTGCCAGTTCCGAGATCCTCCTGAGCGATGTAATGGCCACCAAAAAAGCCACTTTCTGGGAAAGATGGACCAGAGAAACATCCCGCAAAGGCTCAAAAGGAGGCTTCTGCAAGGCCGCCAGGACCACATTGAGGTCCCAAGGATCAAGAGGACGTTTGTACGGTGGAATCACCCGGCTAACCCCCTGCAGAAACCTACGGACCGTTGGTATCTTAGCCAAACGCTTGTCGAACAGCACCGACAGTGCCGACACTTGTCCCTTCAGAGAACTGAGGGACAATCCCATGTCCATTCCTGACTGAAGGAATGAAAGCAACGTTGGGAGACGGAAAGGCCACGCCTTCCGTCCAACAGAAGCACACCAGGAAAAGTAAATTTTCCAAGTTCTGTGGTAGATTTTTAACGAGGTAGGCCGTCTGGCCCTGGTTAAAGTGGAGACAACCGAGGGAGAAAAACCTCTGGAAGTCAAGAGCCAGGACTCAAGGGCCACACAGTCAACTTGAGGGCCGCGGAATTGAGATGGAAGAACGGCCCCTGAGACAGAAGATCTTGTCTGTCTGGCAGTCTCCACGGTTCCCCGTCTGCGAGCCGCCACAGGTCCGGATACCACGACCTCCTGGGCCAATCCGGAGCCACTAGAATGGCTCTGCGACATTCCGTCCTGATCTTGCGCAGGACTCTGGGAATCAACGCCAACGGCGGGAATACATACGGAAGGTGGAACCTGGACCAATCCTGGACCAGAGCATCCGCTCCCAGAGCCTGAGGATCCCATGAACGCGCCATGAACTGCGGAACTTGATGATTGAGGCGAGACGCCATCAGATCCACATCTGGAGTTCCCCACCGTCGACAGATGGACTGGAAGACGTCCGGGTGTAGAGACCACTCTCCGGCGTCCATGCCTTGCCGGCTTAGGTAGTCGGCCTCCCAATTGTCCACTCCTGGGATGTGGACGGCCGATATCATCGAATCGTTGTCCTCCACCCATGACAAGATGCGGTGGACTTCGGCGAGGGCCTGGGCGCTTCGAGTCCCGCCCTGATGGTTTACGTAGGCGACGGCTGTCGCGTTGTCCGTCTGAATTCGTATGGGTTTCCCTGCCAGAAAACGGTGGAAAGCCAGAAGTGCCAGGTAAATCGCTCTGATTTCCAGGACATTGATTTGCAGAGAGGACTCTGACACCGTCCAGAGACCCTGGGCCCTGTGTTGCAGGAACACCGCACCCCAGCCTGTGAGGCTGGCATCCGTGGTCACTATCAACCACGAAGGTTGGAGGAAGGATCGACCCCGCGCCAAGTGATGGGGTTGAAGCCACCAATGAAGGGATTCCTTGGTCCGAGGAGAGAGAGACACCACTCTGTCCAGAGATGACGACCTCTTGTTCCACTTGTGGAGAATTTCCATCTGCAAAGGGCGGAGATGAAACTGCGCAAAAGGCACCGCTTCCATTGCCGCCACCATGCACCCCACCAGCTTCATTAAGCCCCTCAGGGAAGATTGTGGCGAATGAAGAAGGGTGCGAACTGCCGACTGGATGGAGGTCTGCTTCTTGCTGGGTAGCAACACCAGCGCCGGGGCTGTGTGAAAATCCATGCCCAGATAAGTCAACGACTGGGTTGGCACCAGTGCGGATTTCGGGCGATTCAGAATCCAGCCAAACTGTTCCAGAGCCTTGAGGGTCGCATCCAGGCTCCCCTGACACAACTCCTGCGACTGGGCCTTGATCAGCAGATCGTCCCGGTAAGGTATTACGGCATGACCCTGAGCATGCAGGGTTGCCACCATTGCCGTCATCACCTTCGTGAAGACCCTCGGGGCCGAGGCCAGACCGAACGGCAATGCTACGAACTGGAAGTGTTCTTCCCCCACTGCAAACCTGAGCCAGCGTTGATGTGCTGGCGCAATGGGCACGTGCAGGTAGGCATCTTTGATGTCCACGGACGCCAGGAAATCTCCCTGAGACATGGCAGCAATCACCGAGCGCAGAGACTCCATGCGAAACTTCCGCACTTGCACATGTTGGTTGAACAATTTCAGATCCAGCACTGGGCGAAACGAACCGTCCTTCTTTGGAACTATAAAGAGGTTGGAGTAGAACCCTCTGAAACGTTCCCCAGACGGCACTGGGATCACCACTCCGTCCCTCTGAAGACCAATCAGGACTTGGTGAAAAGCCTGAGCCTTCTCCGGTGACGGGGAGGAAAGAAAGAAACGGTTTGGAGGAAAGGACTTCAGCTCGATCCTGTAGCCCCGAGAGATAATGTCTCTCACCCACCGGTCTTGAATGTGAAGAAGCCATACGTCCTGAAACAGGGCCAGGCGTCCTCCGACCGGTGGGGTGGCAGGAGTTGGGAGCGAGTCATGTAGAGGACACCTTGGGGGCAGTCGCCGCCGCGGCGCCCGCTGGCTTTTTCTGGCGATTCTTGTTATGCCAGGGACCGGAGGGTTTACCTCCTTTGTCCGATCGCGTGGACGAGGCAGAAGGGTGCGAGCCGGGACGAAAGGACCGCTGCCTAGGATTCCATTTTTGAGACCTCTGCGGCTTGGGCTTGTTCTGAGGGATCTTCTTCTCAGCAAACTCCTTAATCCGCTTATCCAGCTCGTCCCCAAAAAGTCTATCGCCCGAAAAAGGCATGACTTGCAAAATCCTCTTGGACACCTTATCCGAGTCCCAGAGGCGCATCCACAGCAATCTGCGTAAGACCACCGCATTAGCAGAGGCCACGGCAGTCCGATTAGCTGTTTCAAAGGCAGCCGACCTGGCGTATTCAGCGTATGCCTTAGCCTTATTGGCGAGAGCCGTCACCTCCGGGTCAGACCCCGGGATATCGGTGATCCCCTCCAGACACGCCGTAATGGCCTGCAACGTCCAGACCATAGAAAAGTTTGGGGCAAAAGAGGAACCCACAGCCTCATATATAGACTTCGCATATGACTCGCATTGCTTGTCGATAGGATCCTTCAGAGAAGAGCTATCCTCTGCTGAAAAAAGAGAATGAGCCGCAACTCTAGTCAGGGAAGCGTCCACCCTAGGGGAGCGCGACCATTCCTCCAGAACCTCTTTAGGAAAAGGATAACGTGAATCCTTAGTCTTCCTAACAAAACGCCTTTCAGGATGCTCCCTGGGCGTCCTGACCACTCTCCAAAAATTGGAATGGTCAGTGAACAGACCACGTGACTGACCTAATGGCGGCAGCCACTGGAAAGATTCCTTCTGCGGTCTCTCCACCACCGCAGCCGGGGGGACGAGCCCCAGGGTTTCGTTAATGGAGGAAATCAAGTCCTCCACACCGTCCCCGGACCCTCTGAAGGAGCCGTGTGGTGCCGGGGCTCAGGGCCAGGGTCTCCACCCTCATCATCACTATCAGATGGCTGTTCCTCATCAGAGGAACGATGTTCACCATCCTCAGGGTCATCTTCCCAGCGAGGTCTCTTATGAGAACCCTCACTCAGCCGGGGGTTAGCCCCAAGAGCCCCTGTCTGGGGGGCTGAATCAGACAGCCTCCTTAGTATAGCCTCTAAGGATTGCGACATGGAAGACATTCTGGACACTACAGTATCATTAAACGACTTCTGAACATCCCATGGCCC
>JARQOC010000004.1:180043533-180066789 GCA_033576535.1 Allobates femoralis | reverse complement strand
CTACTGTTAAATTCCTTTATACAATCTCTATCCCCTATACTGATATAAACTTGCCTGACCTTCCATTTAAAAATTCCATTCCATCCAAAAAATCCCCTCTAGGTAATCCCTCTAATATTCCATCCTTATGCCTATTTGGCATCTATTTGATATATGCTGAGGTGATTTTCCATCTATCGGTGAACCTTTAACACATATGGGATTTTATATGGAGCCTTAGCGCTATGTTGCCTTTAGGTAATTAAGAATGTGAAGCGCTGCTCCATTCTAAATTGTAATACAGAGCCGCGCATGCGGCATTCCACAGGCGACGGCATTTTGGAAAGCAAGCGGTCGCGTCTTTTGAGTGAGACGTAATGACGTCACCGACGCATGTGCTTTGCACTCGTTTTGCGTTCCACGGTTTCTATAACCATGGAACTCAAGCAACATAATGCCTGGTGACGCTGTACCAGCGTCACAGGCACAAACAGGTGGGAGGTATCTCTACCACCTGTATCTACTGATCACCAATGATGGAAGGTGAAACCTATATAAATAGGGTCAGTATCAGCCACACACCACATCCCCAGGTACAGGGTTGCTGCAGAGAGGGTAAGACCCCATTTTTGGGTATACATATAGACCGTTTCTATATTTTCTAAAATATCCACTTTAAAACTATATGTGGTATACATAATTTGCCTGTTATTAACTCTCCATGTTGAGTTTTTGTGCCAGGCACAGCTCCTCTATATAATAGGAATCCTAACCTTTTTTGGCTTAATTAGAGTATTATTTGTATCCTCTAACTTTTGTATTAAAATTATGTACCCCTTAGGCATCCCCTCATAATTAGGGATAGCCTTAATATTTTCTTTTTCCCAAAAAAACTTTAATAGGTTATTTATGAGGTTTACATCTATAACAGTCTGACCTTAACCTTTTTTTTTTTATTTTTTACCATCAGCATATGTATTTTTGAGCTCCACCAGGCCATTTTTCTTTTGATGGGATAGGCTTGATGGGTCTTTCTGATTACATCAGCTGATTGTGCATATCTGAACTATATTACAGTGTGTCTGTTATGGCAACCCCGGAGTAAAAGGAATAATCTTTATATTTTTTATTATTATTTTTATTCTCATTTTCCACCGTTATTAATAATCTAATGTCCACTAGGTATAACTTACCATCTATTTTTTATTACCGTATATACTCGCGTATAAGCCGAGTTTTTCAGCCCAAAAATTGGGCTGAAAAGTACCCCCCTCGGCTTATACGCGAGTCAGTGCTGTATACCGATGTATACATCGGTACATACCAATGTATACATCGGTATACAGCAGCCCCCGTAATGCAGGGCCCCCCCAGCCTCGCTCCGGTCACCTGTAAAGGAAACTATACTTATCACAGTGCCGCTGTCCGCGCCCGCTCGCATCCGCTCGCAGCTGCCGTACGCGATCCTCCATCTTCATGCCTCTTTTTCCTGTTTCTGTGCTCGTCGCAGGCAATGACGTCATTCCCTGCGACGAGCACAGGAAACAGGAAGAAGAGGCATGAAGATGGAGGATCGCGTACGGCAGCTGCGAGCGGGCGCGGACAGCGGCACTGTGTATGATAAGTATAGTTTCCTTTACAGGTGACCGGAGTCAGGCTGGGGGGGCCCTGGATTACGGGGGCTGCTGTATACTACCCCGCTGGGGCTGCAATATACTACCACTGGGGCTGTAAACACCACTGGGGCTGCAATACCACTGGGGCTGCTGTATATAGGGGCTGCAATACCACTGGGGCTGCAATACCACTGGGGCTGCTGTATATAGGGGCTGCTGTATACACCACTGGGGCTGCAATACTACTGGGGCTGCTGTATATAGGGGCTGCAATACCACTGGGGCTGCAATACCACTGGGGCTGCTGTATATAGGGGCTGCAATACCACTGGGCTGCTGCTGTATATAGGGGCTGCAATACCACTGGGGCTGCAATACCACTGGGGCTGCTGTATATAGGGGCTGCTGTATACACCACTGGGGCTGCAATACCACTGGGGCTGCTGTATATAGGGGCTGCAATACCACTGGGGCTGCTGTATATACCACTGGGGGCTGCTGTATATCATACTGCTGGGGCCTGTATACCACTGCTGGGGGCTGTATACCTGTGCTGGGGTCCACCCTCGGCTTTTCCCAGGTTTTGGGGGCAAAAGTAGGGGGGTCGGCTTATACACGGGTCGGCTTATACACCAGTATATACGGTATTATTCTCTATATAGCTTAAACCCATACTGCTAAGCGCTCTCGCACCTACCATTTGGATGTTGGCTCTGTGGTGATATATTTTACATTAAGGGTAAGGATTAATTTAGGTTTTTTTTCAGTAGTGTATAATATGCTAAATAGATTTCCAATCACTCAGTGAGAAAAAGTCTTTTTCTTCTGATTCCCCTAGAAGAGAAATATTGTTACCCCATCATTCTGGTTAACGTTCTATTCCAGGGTATGGTTGCCCACTGGATTATCAATATATTTGGCTTGTATATTGCCACAAGGTATGCTTTTTCTTCTATTTTGGTGGGCACATGGTAATTCTAAATTCTAATTACGCCTGGGAACAATCATATTTTAACCAGCTAGATCAACTCTTTATGTTACTTTTCTAGTGTAATTATTGATTGGTCTGCACCTTTTTGTACCATTGAGTTTTTATGTGGAGTTTAATGCCTTGACCTTTTGTCTATAGACAGAGCAATAAATATAATCCCCGGTACTTCTGATGAGCCCTATTACATGAGAGAGGGCGAAACGCGTCAAGCGTGGAGGATTTATCTACACAAATCGGGATCTACAAAAAGACTGGACAGAAGGCTCCCATTAAAAGAAACTTCAAAACATCCTTGGTCTCTATACCAGGTTTTCAAACGGGACCTATTCTCCTCCGTAAACTTGTCTTTTATTCCCTCACACGAGATAAGACTATATAGGGCAAGCTTATCTATAAGTGGTGGTATTATATGTATGGGATGTTTGACTATCCCCCACCTTTAGATAGGAGAAAGAATTTTGACCTTCTAGTACCTTATTTACCGGTAACAAAAACTGTATGTTCCTATAAATGTATATATGTATGTTATTGTCTGTTTATATGTTGGTCTATGAAATTTTAACTTTTGTATTAATAAAAGTAAACTTTTTAAAAAAACAAGTTGGTAATTCTAAACGATTTGATAAAAATGTTAAAGGCAGGTATACCGTAGTTGTGAACAATGAAGAAGAGCTTGTTTTTCTTAACAATGTCACAAGAAGTCTTGTGATGCAATTACTCTCAACAAAGATTATACTGTTCTACCTGTGTTTGTTTTTCTCACGAGGAATTGTCTCACCAAAGCCATGCACATGTACAGTGCTGCTGTTTACCATACAGGTACTGTAATGTGCTACTGTGGTTTAGCCTCGGTTTTTCCTCAAAGTAAGAGGAAATTAGAAGGCCAAAAATTGTTTTCGATCACTTGACATTTTTTTCTTATTTGTTTAGCACACTACCTTTGCTGCACATCCATGGTTGTAGTCCCCGTTTGCTTCTGTTTACCTCCCAATCTCTTGCCTCAACAGTCTCATGGCCTTTTATACTGGCACCAGTTGTCACGTATGGACAGGGAAAATGCCCGCCGCGCAGCACACCAAAGGACAGCGGGATGGCAAAAGGGGAGGGGAATAGTGACCTTCCTGATACTGGCCTGTGTCTGTCCCTTACTACCCTGACCACCCTAAGCAGGCTCTTCAACCCTGCCACCGTCATGTGCTTGGTCCCTGTCTGTCACCTAAGGCAACCCTTGCTAGTGCACTGGCTGGCGAGGGCACAAGCCTCGCCACTGCAGATAGTAAAACACAGGGAAGGTAAGACAGATAGGGAAAATGACAATAAGGATAATTGTAATAGGCTGCAAAACTCCAACACAGAGAAAGGGGTTCCCAGGAAGAACTACAGGAGCAGCTGAGCGCTACTTTCAGACAACACAATGGTCAGGCAGAGAATAAACTCTATCAACGATATGAGGTGATGGGTCATGTGACTACTTAAAGGGTGGAGGAGAGGTCATCAATCACATCACCTGATTTAAGACATCAGCAGCAGCAAAGGAAAAAACCCAAGGAAATGAACCATATTTAAAATACACAGACTGCAGAGCAGTCAATCCGTTATACCAGTATAAAGTCATTGGCTGCAGTAGTCAAATAAGTATATATAGTGCATGATCAGCTCCAGTGAAGCATACTGTACATAAATGGCTGAGCCCACCCATTTGCAGCACAGGAGGGGCAGGGGCTGAAATATGTGAGCAATGTTTTATTCCAGGTTAAAGGCGGGGACATAGGATTGGGAACAGTGGCGTAACTAGAGTCTGGTGGGCCCCGCTGCGAAAGTCTGACCTGGGCCTGGGCCCCCCCCCCAGGGGCACACGTTGGTCGGATGCTTGGGCCCCGTTTAACGTACAAAGTTCTATAAAGACTCACAAATTGACCCCTCTATGTATTAATGTCCCTCACCCTGCTATATATGGTCCTCCTCCTGGAATATGGCCCTTATCAGTGTTATATATGTTCCCCTTTCTGGTATATTGGTCTTCCTCCTCCCGCCATGATAGTCATCCAATTATTATAACACATCCCATATTCCTCCATATATTACAATATATCCCCATAGTCCTCCATGTATTATAATGCATCCCATAGTCCCCCATTCATAAGGTAGCCCCAATAGTCATCCGTTATTATAATGCACCCCCACAATCCTACATATAGTAGCCTCATAGACCTCTATATAGTATAATACAGCCTCACAGCCCTCTATACAGTATAATGCAGGCTCCTTCTTCCATGTAGTGCAGCCCCTATAGTACAGCCTTATATATGCAGCCTCATAGCTCTCCATTAGTGCAGCCTTATATCCCTCATATAGTGTGTTATATATGCAGCCCCACCGAGATCTGAAAAATAGGATTAGTGACAACTGCACAAAACAGTAGACTCACTCCAAAACTCAGTGTCACCCCACATGTTAGCCTATTCCAGTAGTGGAGTCTTCTGCTCTCCTCTGTCACCTGCTCTTCACCTCTGTGCCCCACTCTCCACCTCCTCCTGTGTCCTCCTCTGTCCCCCATTCTCCTGTGTCCCCCGCTCTCCTCTTCCTGTGTCCTCCATTCTCCTGTGTCCCCCACTCTCCTTCTCCTCTGTCCCCAGTTCTCCTGTGATCCCCACTCTCTTCCTCCTGTGTCCCCGCTCTCCTGTGTCCCTTGCTCTCCTCCTCCGTCCCCTGTCCTCCTGTGTCCCCTGTTCTCCTGTATTGCCCGCCTCTCCACCTCTGCCCCCGTTCTCCTCTGTCCCCCACTCTCCTCCTCCTCTGTCCCCTGCTCTTCTCCTCCTCTGTCTCCCATTCTCCTGTGTCCCCCACTCTCCTCCTCCTCTGTCCCCTGCTCTCCTGTGTCCCCCGCTCTCCTCCTCCTCCTCTGTCCCCCACTCTTCCTCCTCCTGTGTCGCCTGCTCTCCTTCTCCAGTGTCCTCCATTCTCCTGTGTCCCCAACTCTCCTCATCTGTCCCCAGTTCTCCTGTGATCCCCACTCTCTTCCTCCTGTGTCCCTCGTTCTCCTCCTCCGTCTCCCATCGTACTGTGTCCCCCTTCTCCTCTTCCTCTATCCCCTGCTCTCATTCATCCCCGCTCTCCTCCTCCTCTGTCCCCATTCTCCTGTGTCCCCTGCTCTCTTCCTCCTTTGTCCCCTGCTCTCCTCCTCCTCTGTCCCCAGTTCTCCTGTGATCCCCACTCTCTTCCTACTTTGTCCCCGCTCTCCTGTGTCCCTCACTCTCCTCCTCCGTCTCCCTGTGTCCCCCGCCCTCCTCCTCCTCTGTCCCCCGTTCCCCTGTGTCTCCCGCTCTCCTCCTCCTCTGACCCCCATTCTCCTGTGTCCCCTGCTCTCCTCCTCCTCTGTCCCCTGCTCTCCTTCTCCCGTCCCCCGCTCTCCTCCTCCTCTGTCCTCCTGTGTCCCCCACTCTCCTCCTCCTCTGTCCCCAGTTCTCCTGTGATCCCCACTCTCTTCCTCCTGTGTCCCCGCTCTCCTGTGTCCCTCACTCTCCTCCTCCGTCTCCCTGCATCCCTCATATTGCTCCTCCTCTATCCCCCCTCCTCCGTTGTCCCCCGCTCTCCTTCTCCTCTGTCCCCTGTTTTTCTGTCTCCACCACTTTCCTCCTCCTGTGTCCCCCGGCGCTTTCCTCCTCTCACCTCTCTTCTTCTCTTCTGTGAGTATTCAGCAACAGTGTGTCCTCACTTTCTGGATGAGCGGCCAGGACTAGACACACGGCGGGAGACTGAGGAGGCTGCCGCCAGACTCTCCGGACCTCCAAAAGCTCACGGCTCCATCCTGAGATGCAGCACGTGATGCAGCAGCTGCGGGAGTTTTAAAGCTGCCGCGCCACTGCGCCTTCCTGTCCTCCGGTAGCCGGAATCAACCGCCTGGGGACCGGCCTGGCAGAGCGCTATGCAGAAACATGGATGTGCGTCCTAGGGATGCACATCCATGTAAAGCAGTTGCAGGGGTCGGCGGGTGCCGGGCCCCTGTACTTCCGCGTCTGGTTGCACTTGCGACCTCTGCAACCGTGGGTGGTACACCACTGTATGTATAGTCCTCCTCCTGGAATATGTCTTTATCCTGGTATGTATGGTCCTCCATTATAGTAAAATGCAGCCTCACAGTCCTCCATATATATTATAATGCAGCCTCACAGCCCTCCATAAATATAATGCAGTGTCCCAGCCCTCCATATAGTATAAAGATGCATCACAGCCCTTTATATAATATAAGCAGCCTCACAGCCCTTTACATAATATAATGCAGCGTCACAGCCCTTCATATAGTATAATGCAATAATGCAGCCTAATAACCCTCCATATAGCATACATCCTCCCAACACACATACACACACACACAGGGACACATATGCACACACAGGGACACAGACACGGACATGCACACAGGGACATGGACACGCACACAGAGACACGGACACGCACACAGGGACACGGACACGCACACAGGGACACGGACACGCACACCGGGACACACACACGCACACAGGGACACGGACACACACACACACAGGGACACACACAGGGACACTACTCACCGGTCCACCCCACTGGCGCCTCTCTCAGCCTGCAGAAGCTTGGAGGAGCCAGGGCAGCGGCACCGTACACTAACGGCATCTGAGGCAAGGAGATGACTGCGATGCCGCTGTCCTGGCCAATCACATGCCACGAGCCACCTGAGCAGCCAATCACAGGCCAGTAGCTGAGGTCATGCACCGACTGGCCTGTGATTGGCCAGGACAGTGGCGGGGGCAGAGAGAGAACGTGCTGCCGGACTTTATATATCTGGCGGCTGTGATCAGCCGTCTGGGGACATGGATGTGCGTCCTCAGGGATACACATCCATGTAAAGCGGATGCAGCCAGGGGTTGGCGGGCCCCTGTACCTTCAGGCCTGGTCACAGCTGCGACCGTGGATGTTACGCCACTGGGGAGGGTGCACACAGTATAGGGGGTACAGTATATGGGGTGGGCATGCACAGGATGGGGAGGGGGCACAAAGTATATGGGGAGGGCACAGTATGGGGGGCACACAGTATAGTGGGAGGGGGCACACAATTTAGGGGGGTACAGTATATGGAGAGGAAACACAGTATATGGGGCAGGGGCACAGAACACTGTCTCTGACCTGTTACAGGGTCTCTAAGTCCCTCCTGGTGATCAGCTTGCAGCGGTTGGCCCCCAGCACCCGCACCTGCTCCACTGTGCACACCACCGGGGTGATGTCCAGCCGCTTCAGCTTGGTGCAGCCCGCCCACACACCAGGTGCTTCAGCTGAAACTCCTGCCTGCGGCAGACAGATTAGCTCCTGCCTGTCTGTGCACCTCCAACATCCGGCACTCACTGCCGCCCCCGGGAGCCGAGCTGTACTTGCCCAGCAGTGCTCAGCACTACAGGAGGAGGCGCGGACACGGCCCTGCTCTCGGCTGGAGACAACAAGCAGCTACCGCTGCTACCTCACAGTGTGAGAGCCAGAGTGCAGAAGCGGCCACACACATCGCCGACACCAGCCTGCTTGAACGCAGGCCGGCGCCAGCACCGCCACCTCCCTCCCCTCCGACACACTGGCCATGCAGTCACATGAATGTACGTCCTTGGAGACGCACATCCATATGAAACGGGGGCCCGGCGCTGGTATCAGCGGTCGCAGGGGGCTGCGGCGGCCCGGGCCCCTTATAGGTCCGGGCCCCATCGCAAAAGCGACCCCTGCGACCGCGATCGTTACGCCACTGATTGGGAACTACATGAACCCTGTGATTGTCATTCTGTTTGACTCCAAGCAATCTGATCACAAAAAATGCCTGTCTGTTTGTCTGTATCGGGTGCTGCTTATATGGCTTTTCCGTGTTGCATAAATGTCAAGAGGACTGGATTGTAGGCAAAACCACAGGGAGGGTAAGAACTAATGGTTCACGGTGTGCTCTTTTCTTTGATCCCTAAATATTGAAAGCATGGGTATATTAACCAATACGTGGCACTATATTAAGTAGATGAGATGCGAAGGTGGTAATGCATGTGTGTCTTTCTATATTGTATTTTTATGGGGGTAGCGAAACACATAACCATTTCAGCAACTCATATGTTCTTTTCCTGCCACATCCATGGAAGTCCTGACCGGGAACGGGCATCTGATTAGACTATATGTTCATTAACTGCCGCAAAGAGTATTACCCCTTTAATAAATACACAAGTCCTTACACACTATACCCAGAATATAATAACTTCTTTAGGTATATAGCCCTCAGGAAGCATCCCACCTTGCCCCATTATATCAACCTTTTCCTATTCCTTTCTTTTGCTAATAAAGATAATAGGTACATGTTTTACACACATGTTAGATCTTATGGATGATTGGATAAAGTAATGACATTTTTTGCATTCATATTAAATAACATTTAGTCAGAAAACACCAATAAAGTAGTATATAGCATGTATGAGCTACTAACAATCAATTTGGGCAGCACGGTGGCTCAAGTGGTTAGCACTGCAGCCTATGCAGCACTGGGGTCCTGAGGTCCAGAGTTCAATTCCCACCAAGGACACTAAGGACAACATCTGCAAGGAGTTTTGTATGTTCTCCCCGTGTTTGCGTGGGTTTCCTCCGGCACTCTGGTTTCCTCCCACATTGTAAAGACATACTGAATACTGATAGGATGTTTAGATTGTGAGCTCCAAGAGAGATAGCATTACTCATGTATGTAAAGTGCTATGGAATTAATAGCGCTATATAATTAAATTATTATTATTATTATTAATTTCATTGGTATAGCAGAGAAAGTGGGAGAAGAAAATTAAGTTTTAACCATGTTTTAAAAATCTGTTTTAAAGAAGCTTGGTCATACAAATTATCATACAGCGACCAATTTTTAAAAGATATGATTAAAAGTTAATTTATATATCCCACCTTTTGTGATATGCATGTTAAACAACATCTACATGGAAAAATAAAAGAAAGTGAAAGTATTTGTTGATTTACAGCAATCCCTTGTGTTCCTAATCTCTTGGATAAGGTATTTTCCAGAAGGTCCAGAGTTCAAACCATTTACCTTTCGTTTGAAGTCTGCCCAAATCAATTAGTTTAGCAATAAAACATGAACCAAGCGGATGTGCATCACCTGTCATCAAACTTTGTCCTGTTCACTGGGGCAAAGGGGAGTCATTATGCTTATGAGAGAGTTTATGAGATGGTAGAAATGTTGCCAATTTAGAATTATGTTTGTGTCATATTTGATGCAATCCTTGATGTTGCAGTATTGTAATATTTTATATTTTTTACTCAATTTTCCCCTTTTATACAAAGCTAGACTTTTCGCCTTTATTCAAGTAAGAAGTCTGATTGTTAATTTTGCAATTATCAGGTTTTATATTTATTTTTCAGTCTTTTTACTTTAAATTGTTGCATTTTAGATACAGGTGTAGACATACCATTGGCTCAACCTGTGCAGCCAACAGGAGCCCAAGTAGTAAAGAGGACCATTTTCACCTCCATAGCAGGTAGAATTGGGTCCTCTGATGAGCTATGAGGCTGTCAAGGGCCATAACTCATTGTAGCAGAGGGGCCCTCTTCTGGGTGTGGTTTAGATAGTCCATTGTGGTTTAGTGGTTAGGAAAGTTTCATTGCAAATCCTGGGTTTAAATCTTATGATGGACAACATCTACATGGAGTTGGTATGTATAGCAATCCCTGTTTTTGCCTGGGAATGCTAACGTAACAGGTATGGAAATGTGGGTGTTTTTTATTGGGGATTGGAACTATTGTAAATGATGATTTCTCTGGGCCCTGGGAAAAATGCAATTGGCACAACCTTACACAATGTAATAATTAGCTGTAGTTGTTGCTCTTCCATGATGCCCACATTATAACATTCCAAAAATAATATCTGTTTGTTCAATGATACTGGCTCATATCTCTGCCACACTTCATATTGGAGGGTTATTGCATCTGGCTTGTGAATATAGTCAGCATGAATCTAAACAATATAACATGTTTAGTGGTAGTTTAATAATATTTCTACAGAGGGCACAAAACAATCAATATTTCTGTAAAAACTAGCAAAAACATTTGCGCAGGAGGTAGTGATGAATATTTAAAGAGAATCTGTCAGGCAAAAATCTATATGTATCTGATATCATTTTCTTATACCTCTGGTGAAGCTCCTTCTATTCATGTATTTATTTTCACTCCCTATCCTCTGTAAACTGCAAAATAAAGAGATTCATGCCAACTGTCAATCACATTGAGTGATCACTTAATTCTCTGCTGCACACTCCCCAAGGAATGAATATTCATGTAGTGACATCACTGCACTTCACACAAGGAAGGTTCAGAAGTACTCACTCACTGTATCATGTCCGCAGCAAAAGAAATGTTGAAACAAAAACACAGAATCTCTCACAGACAGCACTGCTTGTGACACAGGAGGAGACAGCCTTATTTGATAACTAGATATATGCCTTCCATCTCTCCCTCTCCCCCTCAGGAGCAGGACAGACAGAAATGAAAATGAATGCTACACTACATTAGTAGGAGACACAGAGCACAGAGGCGAAGGACAGAATAACAGCTTCCATGGGTGTGGACATTTAAATAACATTTACATACTTCGGACTATTCAGCAGTGAAAGTAATGAGCCAAACTAGTGACCTAGGTAACTGCATGATGTGCAGATGCTTATAGTACGAAAACTACAAAGGGTACAGTAATGATTTTTACATGTTTTCAAAGGTCTGCCCAGGCACTGTTCAAGGGTACTATGGTATTAGTATCACACTGAAAAATGAGCTGACAGAGGTCCCTTAAAGGAGTAATGTTCTATATTGACGAATCAATTACCTTCCACTTTACAACTTTCTACCTTGGAAAAAAACCTCCAAACAATTATCAGGCTATGTGGTATCAGAATAAAAGCTACACAAAATCATTGAAACAATGTCTCCAATAAACATAACCCTTTATGGATTAAAATAATGGAATAACAAGGTATCACTCTTGAAAAGGTGACACAGAAACGGCCATATGTCATGATATTTTAGGTTAAAGACATAAAGTTTGATAGCATCCGAAGATATTGGCCAATAGAACAATAGTATAATTGTGAACTTCATCTAATCTGCACTACTCACAAGCTATTGTTACTTGTTTGTGTTAGTGCTGGGCATGTCTCTCTCACCTCAATATTCGTTTTGCAAACCTTCGTCAGGAAGTGTATGTGATTCCAAAGGCTGATGCCTCATAGATAGTAAACATATGATCTCCAAGCTGGAAAGGTGGAGATAGTGACGTGAATGTTCACCTTTAGACTTCTTGAACCTAATTACTGAATCATGATGACAAAAAAAGTGCTTTGTCACTAGTCCTAGTGATTACCGGTACATACAACAATACAGCTCCAAAAACCTTCACACTCTAAATTTAATAAAAGAAATATACACAACTGGATGTGATTAACTCCAGAGAAACTCTATAAGCATACACCAGCCTAAGGGTACCTTTACACGCGGCTACATTTCTTGGGTGGCTACAGGTAACTTACTGGTTGCAGTGAAATCATGGAGAGATTATTCCATTTGTACACAGCAACAAGATAGAACCTTGTCTCCATGATTTCACTGCAACCAGTAAGTTACCTGTAGCCACCCTAGAAATGTAGCCGCGTGTAAAGGTACCCTAAATGATGTGCACTCTGGGTTTACTGCTATATCATAACAGAGTAAGCATGTACACTGGCAATCAAAATTAGAGAACAGCCCACAATTTCCTTAATATTAAGGTCATTGTGTTGTCCTCTGTGAAAATATCCTAACATGAGTAAAATAGCAGTATTTTAAGCTTATTTCCTACATTGAATATATTTTAAAGCACAGAGTAAAAACCTAAATGAGACAAATGAAAAACAACACTGATCAAAATTAGAGAACACTTTCAGATGCCTGCAAGTTATTAGTGATAATATGGCACCTGGTGCTAATTTCCTTAACTATATGTCAAACCCTATTTAAGCGGAAACCTAACTTTTCAGTTTGCACTCACTTTGCAAAAAAAAAATGACGTTCCAAAGTGACTGAAACCCACTGGCAGCAGGTTGTCCAGATGAAGGCCAAAGGTGTCACCCTATTAGTCATAGCAATAGACGTTGATCATTCCAAGTCGTTGATTTCTAGAATATTGCCTCTTTACAACATCACAAACTCTTTCAAGTCCCCCAAGAAGGCTGGTCACCCTCGAAAGACAAATGCAAGAGAGGACAGGATAATGTGGAGAATCTCCATGGGTAATCGTTTCAACACTGCAGCTGAAATAACTCGCCAGTTCAGCACTGAACAGGATAAGGATCTATCTCCTCATATAGTGTAATGACGTTTAAGAGCATTTTGACTGAAAGCCCACTCTGCAGTAACCAAACCTCTCATTAGCAGAAAGAATCAAAAGGCTAGTCTCACCTTTGGTGAGGAGCATGTTGTGTGGACAGAGGAGAAGTGGTCCACAGTTCATGATGAAAGCAAGTTTAATTTATTTAAGTCTGATGGAAAACATTATGTTTGTTGACAAACTAGGGAAAGACTGAACACAACGTGTGTGAAGAAGTAAGTGAAAGGTGGTGGAGGAAGTGTAATAGTTTGGGGAATGTTTTCTGCTGCAGAGGTTGGACTTACATGGCAGAGTGAATGCAAGTGTGTATCAGAACCTTCTTCAACAACACATGGTTCCTTACTTGCCTTCAGCACTCAATCAGCCAGCAATTTTCATGCAGGACAATGCCCCTGTCACACAGCAAAACTTGGTAAACAGAAAACAATGAAATGGCCGTCCAGATTCCTGAACTAAACACAATAGAAAACCTCTGGAAAATCCTTGGTGACAAAGTTATGGCCAAGAAACTCACAACACTCACAGAACTGTGGAAGAGACTGGAAGAAGACTGGAGCAAAATCACACCAGAGCAGTGTGACAGACTAGTTATGTCTTGTGGCCATTAAACTCAGAAAAAAACTCACCAAAAATCAGCCAGGTCAAGTATCCATTGCACCCAGCAGCAGGCTGCCTGATCCACTGGGAGGTAACACAGATGTCTGAATACTGGTGCTCAGTCCCCTGCAACCCAAACAATGGGAGCGGTTGTGGCACCTGCGTCCGGCCATGCTAACAAGGAGACTGGTGGTATCTATAGACACCAGGTCACCAAAAGAGCGTCAGTCACACACGTACATGTGAAGTGAGTCGGTCGCCAGGGTAGGGGGTACTCAGGTACCGGGACAGATGGTCACTTCGATGGGAGAATCACGGCTGGTCGGTTCCCGGTTCCATGCCCTGGACCCACAATGGCGGGGATGGTGGGGGAATGATGATGATGGATGGGGAAAGGAATGGTATTGTGATGCCACCTGTGGTACCTGGTAATGTGGATACCAGCGCTGCGGCCGGCCGCTGAGGTGATGGAGGTGCAGCTCAGAGTAGTAAAGCTCCCCACAGGTGGAGCTTTAACTCAGGGCAGCGGGGGTAGATGAGGGGAGTCATAGTTCTTACCCCTCTGATGATGTGGAGGCCCTCTGGGCGCTGGAGGAAAGGAGCACAGACACCGATTCAACTCAAACGTCACTTTATTGGTACCAGGTAGATGGTTATACAGTACACAGTCACAGTCTGATTGAATGGGGACGTAGCCACAGATTGTAAGGTGATCCTGTATAGTCTGTTGATGGACCCTCTTAATGGCTTTCGGTGTCTGTGTTCCTCTTTTCCCTTTTTAACCACTCTGCAGAGCTCCTATGCCAGCCCACTGGTCTGTTACAGTTAAGTACATTCAGTTCCTTACCGAAATGGACGGGAACGGTAACAAGCTAATCCTCCCGCCATCGGATTCGGTCTTTTTCCTTAAAGTCTCCTGGACCCAATATAGGACTGAGGTTGAGGTACAGTCTGTGGTGCTATGGCTCCCTTTCTGTTGGTCCCACAGCTTGTCGGTTTGCAACCCGGGATAGACCACTGGTTGCCTCAGCTCCGGTACGTCGGTGTCGACCCCGGACTTCCCCAGCTGGCTCCAACCAGGCCTGGTTTGTCCCCTCTGGTTCCCGGGTCACCTCTCTCTAAGTGGCGCCCTCCTGTCAGGAACGCTGTCAGGCACGTCCTCTCTGACTGCCTTCCAAGCACTGTCTGACTAAAATTTGCTCAACTGTCACTCAAGTCTCCCGCTCTACTCTAAGCTTCACCCCCTGGACCTACTGAATATACGGTCCCTATGCTAAGGGGGGATAGTGTATGGGTGCTTAGGACAGACTCTATAAAGAAACCTCAAATCCATAGCTACGGAGGCACTACACCTTCTGTTTGGGGTGCAGTACCTTCCTGTGGTGCCCCTATGGTGACAACAGTGAGCCAAGGCATGGACGTGCTGGCTGCACCTCAGGACCTTTTGTTACCACAGTAACTAACGCTCACAGAACAAGTCAGAGACCACTGGCTGAATCATTCCAGGGATTCTTATGGTTCCAGGGACCTTGCTAAGGACATACACAGGAATAAGGGCATACAAGTCACTGAAGGAGAGGAGGGACTAAAGGAGTTCCTTGATCTCCAACAGACATCAATCTCCAATGCGGGAGTTACATACAAACATCTCTACTACAAAGGACCCTTAGACCTCTACCTATATCACTATATACTCTGCCTATTACCTTCCAGGTCCCAACCTATACAGATATCCATCTATCATCTACTGTATTTGGGTTCCACCTCTACATAAGATGTTATAATAACAGCAGCGACGTTGTAAACAAGGCCCTATTGGGCTGAAAAGTTGAGCCTGTCGTGTCTTCCACTACTTTTTTGTAAAATAAACTCACTTTGAAGTAAACTAATCTCCTTGTACGAGTGCTGTGATTCTACTCTTATACCAGTGTGGATCCAAGGATCTGTTCCACGTGCACCATAACCCACCTTGAGTTGAGTGCTGGTCATCGTACATTAGCCCACAGGTCTAGGAACGCCCTCATGCCGGGAGAAAATGTAAGATATCAATCGCATTTTTTCCACATTTATACTTCACATTTAGGTCAAACGGGGATGATTAGGCATGTAGTAGGAAGCTGCAGGGAGTTAGGGGGCATAAATGACCTGACAGGTTCTTTTTACTGTTAATGTTAAACCTGCATATTGTAAGAGCTGTATAATTTAATTTGGCTGATAATGTATAATTATTGATAAGTAAATGAACAAAAGAAGATAATGGGGACAGGTCACATCACTCCTGTGACTTACTGTACAGTTACCCAAAAGGTGTTGCACGCCACAAACGTCACTAGTCCAGCTTATGTTATCAAGAAAAATAGCGGCACTCGCAGGGTAGAATCTTCATACTTTATTGTTCCAGAATTCAATCCGCCGTCTCTGCACTCCCCCTCCCCATCGATAGATTCATTTATTTATAAGTAATACCCACCAACAAAGAAGTGCTACAAGTAGCAGCAAACAATACAAACCAACTTTTCTGAGAAGTTTTCAATGAATTCTATTCCAGTAACTCAGAATATCGGTGTGATGTTGGTGGCTGTGTTTTTTGCCAGATGTGTTATAACAGATGCTTTTGTTTTTACATTGCAAGGTTCTTATAACAGCTTTTGCTTTGTAATATATGTTGCTTGCTGGAAGCAAAAAACCTGGTGCAGATTTATAAATGACAAGCAAATATAACGAGTCAAACAAGCCAAGCAAAAACCTTTGAGGTCTTTATACCAGTGCCGTCTCAATATTTAGGTAATCCTTTGGGCAGTAAAGTCCTCCTCACCTTCCAAAAGCTATAACTTTTTTTATTTTTTGGTCTATACAAGGTAAAGAATACAATGATTCAAAAGTATACAAATATGGCAGACACAGGGGCCATCAACAGGTCTATGGCCACCAAGAAAATTACATCGGTAACTCTATTTCAACCTTTTAAATGCTGCTGTCATAATTGACAGTGACATCTAAGGGGATACATTTTGGTAATCAGAGCTAGCACTGATCAAAGTAGTTAGATTCAGGTGTTGTGCTGTATGGAATGGGCTCCAGTCGTGAGCCTGCACCATACATGTAGTGCTCAGAAGTTCAAGTGGCCCTCCCAGACACAGTGGTCACCAAGTGTGCTGGCATTAATTCTCCCTACGTTTTTGTTGGCATGTAGTGTACCAAGTTATGTCAAACATCAGGGAGTTGTTGCCAATACTATAATATCTGGTAGAGGATGCCAATCTTAAATTTCCAATGAGCTAAAATAAACTTTATTGATATAAGTATACACAGTGGTGTACAAAATCTTTTGGTCCAAGGGCAGCATTGCCAAAGTGACCAATCCTAAGTGCTGCAAAAAACGTATAGAGAAACGTATATGAATTCATCACCAGAACCACTATCAGTACATTAGTACTTCACCAGTACAAAGTTTTGAGTAATTGAGGAAGATTGGAAAGATTATCATTTCACCGAATTATCGTCTAGAGGTTTATCCAGGTTAATTTATGGAATAATAAGGGATAACCTTTTTGTCCTCATTAACTGTTTTTATATTTAAGGGTTTTTATAAAAACACTAGCTGTGAGCCCGATGCAAATGCATCGGGATTCTAGAACGTGCATTAATTTGATTACAGTAGATAGCTATTTTTTATTTTATTATTTATTTTGTTTTGTTTTTTTACTATTTTTATTATTATTAAATTTATTTATTATTTGTTATTTTAAGTGAATTTATTTGTATTAAGATTATTTTATTTTATTTAAAAACCGCATCTGCGGCGCGGTTGCGGTAATCCCCATACAAAGTATAGGGGGACTTGCGGCAGGTGCGGCAAAACCGCACTTGCCGCACCTGCCGCAAGTCCCCCTATACTTTCTATGGGGATTACCGCAACCGCGCCGCAACTTGCACTTGCGGCGCGGTTGCGGTAATCCTTATGGGGATTACCGCTACGGCGCCGCAAGTGCTCGCACTCAGCCAGCGACTCGCAATGCGGCGCGGTTGCGGTAATCCTTATGGGGATTACCGCAACCGCGCCGCAAGTGCTCGCACTCAGCCAGCGACTCGCAATGGCCTGGCGGCCATTGCTCGCGCTACCTGAGCGGGAGATCGCTAGCTTTGTGGCCGAGCCTCTGGTTCTATTTTCGGCCAGCGACTCGCAATGGCCGCTTCGCGGCCATTGCTCGTACTCAGCCTGCGCGAGCAATGGCCTCGCGGCCATTGCTCGCGCAGGCCAAAGACTCGCATTGGCCGCTACGCGGCCAATGCTTCGCCGTGGTGACGTCACAGAGTGACATAGCCACGGTCTTTGCCGGGGTCCGACACGGAAGTGCCTACGGCAATTATATAGTAGATAGCTGTTAGCCTGATGCAAATGCATCGGGTCTCTAAAATATGTTTATTGTTTTTTTAAAGATTTTTAAATAATAATGGCATCATCAATAGCAATAATATAAGCAATAGCATTATTATTAGCAGTAATAGCAGTATTAATAGCATTATTAGCATTAATAATAGCATTAATAACATTATTAATAGCATTAATAGCATTATTATTAGCATTAATAGCATTATTAATAGCATTAATAGCATTAATAACATTAATAATAGCATTAATAGCATTATTGATAGCATTAATAGCAGTATTAATAGCATTATTAGCAGTATTATTAGCATTAATAGCATTATTAATAGCATTAATAGCATTATTAATAGCATTAATAGCATTAATAACATTATTAATAGCATTAATAGCATTATTGGTAGCATTAATAGCAGTATTAATAGCATTATTAGCAGTATTATTAGCATTAATAGCATTATTATTAGCATTAATAACATTAATAATATCCTGAATAGCATTATTAGTAGCATTAATAGCAGTATTAATAGCATTAATATAATTATTATTTGCATTTTTATTTTATATTAATATATTATTAATTATATTATTTTGTATATAAATTTTTTATTTTAATGAAAATTATTTTATTTTATTATATTTTAATTACTTAATGTAATTAATATCTTAATTTAATATATTATTATTATTTTTTTTTGTTATTCTTATTTTTTATTTTATTATTTATTTAGTTTTGTTTTTTTACTATTTTTATTATTATTAAATTTATTTATTATTTGTTATTTTAAGTGAATTTATTTGTATAAAGATTATTTTATTTTATTTAAAAACCGCATCTGCGGCGCGGTTGCGGTAATCCCCATACAAAGTATAGGGGGACTTGCGGCAGGTGCGGCAAAACCGCACTTGCCGCACCTGCCGCAAGTCCCCCTATACTTTCTATGGGGATTACCGCAACCGCGCCGCAACTTGCACTTGCGGCGCGGTTGCGGTAATCCTTATGGGGATTACCGCTACCGCGCCGCAAGTGCTCGCACTCAGCCAGCGAGTCGCAATGCGGCGCGGTTGCGGTAATCCTTATGGGGATTACCGCAACCGCGCCGCAAGTGCTCGCACAGGGGCACAGGGGCACTGGGGCACAGGGGCACAGGGGCACTGGGGCACAGGGGCACTGGGGCACAGGGGCACAGGGCACATGGGCACAGGCTCCGGAGCACTGTGTTAGCATGTGCTGACAGCAGCTGCTCCGGAGCGGGATCACAGGGGCACAGGGGCACTGGGGCACAGGGGCACAGGGGCACTGGGGCACAGGGGCACAGGGGCACTGGGGCACAGGGGCACAGGGGCACAGGGGCACTGGGGCACAGGGGCACTGGGGCACTGGGGCACAGGGGCACAGGGGCACAGGCTCCGGAGCACTGTGTCAGCATGTGCTGACAGCAGCTGCTCCGGAGCGGGATGACAGGGGCACAGGGGCACAGGGGCACAGGCTCCGGAGCACTGTGTCAGCATGTGCTGACAGCAGCTGCTCCGGAGCGGGATGACAGGGGCACAGGGGCACAGGGGCACAGGCTCCGGAGCACTGTGTCAGCATGTGCTGACAGCAGCTGCTCCGGAGCGGGCTGACAGCGGCGAGGGGTCGCAATGCCCGCTACGCGGGCAATGCCTCGCACGTCATGACGTCACATAGTGACATAGCCACGGCGTGTCGGGGTCCGACACAAACGTGCCTACGGCAATTATATAGTAGATGGTGTAAAAAAATGTGAATTTGTGCAATTGTGCAGACTTCCCACCCACCTAGACAACAAACACACAACAGCCCACTAATGGTACTAGAACGGCAGGTTTTGTGGGGTTTGGTTGACGGTCTGTGAAGAGTGACCTTACTATTATCAGCATGATTCAACCTCTATTATTTATATACTGAACAAGGGGAACACTAATGTGGCAGACCTCTAAAGAAACTACACTATACCTACGATACGATGGATATATAAGGGCCTAAACAGCAAAGCCTTTTGGATGACACACAGACTGTAACAGGACAAGACTGTGACAAGGCACACCATACCAGGTGTAGACCACAACCTTATAACGTGGTATTGTGAAGAGGATACCATGTGAACCACTAAGGACTGTCTCATATGTTCTCCTAGCAACTGGAACCAACCTGGAATCTGTTTCAACGGACTCATAACCTAGGATCAAATATAAATAGATTTGATCCATATACTACTGTAGAAGCATATTGTATAACGCCCCTGACGAGCCTCTCAGACTATTATGAGAGGCGAAACGTGTCGGGCTATGTTTTGTTTGCTAAGCAGGTTATATCACTAATCTGTAGACCTTGACTTGACTGATCACCACTGATGTGGACCTGGAACTGAGGGTTGGGCTTTGGACCTATAACAGAGTGACGACTACAATACGCACGACCGCCTACCAATTGTTGTTATCCGTTGTGGACCACCATTGATGCACAGTGTATCCGGTGGTCCCTCCCTTTAGCATCAATCTATCTTGGGTTTGACTTCACAGACCGTCAACCAAACCCCACAAAACCCGTCGTTCTAGTACCATTAGTGGGCTGTTGTGTGTTTGTTGTCTAGGTGGGTGGGAAGTCTGCCCAAGATTTGGAAAGATTATCCTCAGTTCCTGCTGCAAAAAAAATAAGTGTGAACATATGCTACATAAGTTACATTGAGTTTTTCTAACAAGATCCTTCTCATTATTTCAAAACTCTAAGATTTGAGGATTTTTAAGTTTCAACATAGTCATAAAACACATTTTGGATTGCTACATATGTACAATATCACAACCATAAAGTATGAATGCACCAAAACCACCATCCATACCTGAATGCAGCACCAGAACCCCTGTCCGTACATGAATGCAATGCCAGAAACACTGTCAGTACATGATTTCAGCATCAGATCCACCATTAGTACATTAATAAATCACTAAGGTTAGTACAGATCTCAATTGCAATGTCAGGTCAGCCCCATGTACAATTGTATTGCATGAACCTACAACTCATAGTATGCCTTTAACAATGGTAAAGAGGAAGATAATTGGAGTTGTTGTTAACAGTCAGCACCAGAGAGGAACCAGAGTACTTACGAGACACAGGGAAAAAAAATCACAAATAAACAGTTACATCCCAGTACCTTATTGATGACATTTTTTCTGATTGGTGTCTTTCCCATCCTCCCATTTTGTCTCCATGTAGTACAGTCACTATGATGAAAATTCATGTCCACGGCTCGTCTTTGTGGACTTTCATCTTGTCCATCTGCAGCAGCACTTTCCAACATAGTGCCCTTCAAAATTAAATTACCATTATTCTGCCCCATAAAAAGAAATATCTCCCATACTGTGCCCATGAATCAATATTTGCTGTGCTTCCTGCACAAAATATGTCCCTCACACTGCCCCTCTCTATAATGTCCCCCACAATGCCCTTTACCAAAATCCCACACACATCCCCTATGCAAAATATCCCCCCACTGTCCCTCTCCATAGTACCTCCAGTTGTGTGAGTGGGGTTATACAGTACTCAGTATTCAGAGAACTGTTAATCTCTGCAGCAGATAAAATGTGAATTTATCAGAACTGCAATGGCCAGTAAAGTGATGCATCACTGTACAGGGTCACTGCCCCTACATCAGACTGCTCTCAGGGTAGCAAAAATCTGCTGCCAGATTGCCTTTAACCTTGCACAGATTACCATCTTCTGTAAGTGACATGTCTCTTTCTGAATAAGTTTTAAAATCTTTTGCGGAAAATTTCCCAGCTCTATGAACAGCAACACAACTTGTATTTTCTATTGACAACAATATGGTGTTTCTCTAGGTTTTTAAGCCAAGTACTATTTTCTCAAATGAATTACATCAAAGTTCCCCCAAGTCCATGATCATAAATTATGCATTACATTAAAAGTGGTTTACAGCAGAAGGACAACGTAAACAGCTTTGAAAACAGAATGTGTATCCCATGAGGTGGGTGCTCCAGAGAAAAAGTACACACGATCAAAGTTGTTATATCCTTCTGTTAAAATAAGAAAAACTCACAATGGTCGCTGGAATAACTTGAAACTGACTAAAGAAATTTTAAGTTTAAATTTACTGAATATCCACTCATGCAAATCATACATTGCTTCTAAATTGTGATTCTACAGGGAAATAATAATACCAAAAAGACTAAATGTAAATGGCCAGGACAAAAATGATGGTACTCCTAAAGGGGTTGTCCTGGGTTTTTGCATGTGTATCTAGACTGGAAAATGCTGACAGTTTTTTAATTTACACCCTGTCAGCATTTTGCAGCCTTACGTAGATATCACCTTTTTGCATGTGTAGGAGCAGCCTCTGGGACTGATCAGAGGTGTGTTTTGTTTTGGAGCTCGGGTGTCAACGTCACTACTTGTCATTTACACCCACTCTCCTATAAGCACGCCCCAGATTCCTACAGGCCCACCCAGTCCCCAATATTACCACCCACCCCCATTCACCTATGTAAACTGAACCGCATTGTACACAGCGGTCAACTCCACCTTTGCCTTAGCTGTGTGAAGGAGATGACCCCTGAGTGCACTGAGCTGCAGATTCGGCACACTGTGGCAAAGGGGGAGATGAGCACTGTATGTGTGGGTGTAAACAAAAGGTAGTGACGTTTACACCCAAGCTCCAAAACAAACACACCTCTGGTCAGTGGCAGAGGCTGCTCCTCCAGATGCAAAAAAGTGATATCTAGGTACCCCTGCAAAATGCTGACAGGGTGTAAATTACAGACTATCAGCATTTTGTAGCCTAGATACACCTATAAATTATTTTGTTGCACAACTTTTTGAGGCAATCACTACAAGTAATTTCTGTAACTCTAATGGCCACTTTACACGCTGCAACATTTCTAGCTTATCCACAGGTAACTTACTGGCTGCAGTGAAATCATGGAGACATTATTCCATTTGTACACAGCAACAAGATAGAACCATGTCTCCATGATTTCACTGCAGCCAGTAAGTTACCTGTGGATAAGCTAGAAATGTTGCAGCGTGTAAAGTGGCCATTAGGGTACCTTTACACGCCGCAACTGCAGTGAATCAACTGCTACGCAATCGGGATTTTCATCACGGTTGCAATGAAGTTGAGACGAAATTGCGGCGTGTAAATGTTCAACTTGCTCGTGATTTTCGAACTTGAGCCCGGTTGCAGTTTCAGAGCAGTGTTCTAAAATCAGAGTCAACCCAAATCAACCCAAATCACAAAAATGAAACTGT